>JAEQML010074173.1:0-14531 GCA_016904865.1 Pissodes strobi | reverse complement strand
AAATAATGGGTTTGTTTTACTTCAAAATTTATTTTCTTCTTTTTAGTGCATTTAAATAAAAGCTTGTTTTTAAAAATTTTTTTTACTTTTATTTATTTTTAATTTAACCGCGTTAGGTGCTTTTGTTGTCCACTTCTATTAGGTAAAATAACTGACCCCTTTTTATTTTCGCGATTCCGGCCTTCATGAAAGTTAAACCTCAATTTATTTATAATTTTTATTAATTAAAATAAACTTATTATTTTATTTGAACGTTTTTTAATTTAATTTGTGAGCAATTCAAATTAAATTAAAAAAAAATTATTTATATTTTTAAACAAATTGTGGAAACATGTCTTAAAATAAATCGGGTGCCCTGTCCCGACCACCACAATATAAATAAGCCAAATTAAAATATCACAGGCCCTATCGAGTCAAAACAAAGCATAACTGACCATGTGTAATCTGAAATGTTCATTGCGGCAACTAAATGGTAGCTGAAGTAGCACAGTAGTTAATGAATAATTATTAATCACGGCACGAGTGGTACAGTGACATTGGTCGCCTAAGAATATGGAGAAGACATAATGAATGCTACGACCAGAGACACATTAATCAAATAAGAGTGATTTATAGAGTAGTCAGTAAGTATACAATTAAAGTTCATACATTTTAGACAAGAGTTGGTATCCCTTTTTGTGTGCAGATGAGAAGGGTGGTCTCATGAGATTTTATTAAGAACTTAGGAAAAAAAATAATTCAAGCTTTACCTCTTCCTCTAAGACCACCCAACTACATATTCAGTAACAGCAGATGCGATAAAATATCGGATCTCGGTTCGGTATAAAAGTTATGGCTGAGCTTTGGGGTTACACGGCAGATGTCGTAGAGCGAATAACAAGGATCACTGCAGCTAACGCGGTTTGTCAACTGCATTCGATTTCGAGATGATGAACCGAAGTTGCTGATTTTATAGTCAATTTAACGTTTGTCCACATGACGCGATCGTGACGTCCGGCAGATCCATCATAATGGGCTTCGAATATATGTCGGATAAATTGCTAGATCGGTTTCAAAGTTAGTTAAGGACACGACACATATGGACTGAAAAACAACTGCCTGAAACCTTGATCATATTTTAAAAATGAGTGAAACATCAGTTCGAAATCTATTCGTGAAGAGAACTAGTTGAAAATAAATTATGTTTGTAGGATTAAATCATGAAATGGACTCTAAATCTGAAAATAAGATATTAAGAAAAAACGCATAGCTAGATTTTTTTGCCTTTTTGGAAGCAGATTTTTCGTGATTTTATAGTAAAGTTAAAAGAAGGTATAGTAAATATAGATCTATTTGCATACTTTAGACGTTACATTTTCGATGCAATCAACCCAGATATGCCTGATTTTTTTCTAAAATTTTAGTATCATATTAGTTAAACGTACCATTTGATATTTCTAAAGATTTAAAAGAAAATTCCATATTGTACCATAAAATGGGTGGTCGTTTAAACGGACAGTAGGCACTTTGCGGTCTATAATAATATGTGTATTGCAAATAAAACAGAATTTTTCTGATTAAGTATTTATTACAAAAATACAAAAACTTTTGGCCAAATTAATTTACATTTGGAAAGTAGGTGTACACTTTTATAGCTTGAGGTTGTTCCAGGCCTGCATGTCTTTTTTTCAGTTCGTGATAAACGTGTCACTGTGCGGGTTTATTTTATCACAAACTATGTCAGCGTAGTTCAAGATAACTAAAGGTCCTAATCCCATGTCCTGATTTTGCGCCTCGATGGGATTCAAATCAGTTGAAATAGCCATAAAATATCGTATCGACTCAAAATGTATAGCCATATCGCAACGGTTTTCCTTTGATAAATTGTTTTACTGGATGCCTTCCAAAACACGGCACTATAGCCGCATCTATGCTACGCTGCTCGACATGTGGTGCATTTACTAAACAATTTTCATTGATCTTGTCAAAAAGTGGCCTCACCTAGGTTATTTTTATCACAGCAATGAATGATAATAATAACACAGTATACTCAAACGTATCCCTACTTATGGCGTTTGAAATCAAAATGTTCCGAGAATCATATGAATTTTCCCAGTATATCCGCCTTTTACTTCACCAATAACAGTTTCAAAAATCATTTCATCTCATCATAACTTATATCTGCTTTCCAGTTTTGCAGAATACATATTGCTAAATTCCAGTACGAGTTATATCACTCCTTCATCAAAAAATTTGGCAAACAGCTGGGATGAGAACTTTCATTAGAAGCCGTAAATGCTGGTGTTCAGGGAATATTTATCTTCTCATTGTCAATGTCGAGCTATTCCCATTTATATAATTTCTTTTTATTGGAATTAGGTTTTAAAAAACCTGACAATAGCAAACTATCACTCCCCCCATATCCTCCTGAATTTGACGTTCTTCAATGTCCTTTCCATCCATTTGGCTCTCTATACCCGCATTTCCTTCATCTTCATTGCAAATTTCCGCTTCGGCCAATAATTGTGATGCTGGTAAATTATTGATTACCACGTCTTGTTCATAACATGAATTCGCATTTGTAGGTGGTAAAGTAAAAATTTCAATTTCGTTAGTTAAGTTTGTGTGGATATCTTCTTCTAGCTCAGCAAGAAGGTCATTCATTGGACTGAAAAAAAAATATCCAATTTTATTTCTTAGAATACCATTTGCACAAACCATACCACAACTATTACTTTCTACCAAATTTGATAATTTCAATTGTTATGTGCCTACTGTACGTTTTAACGTACAGTGACGGAAATAAAATTTCGTACACTTATTTTTTCCCAATGTGATATTGGCTTTTGTATACCTAGATCACCTGGAAATACACTTCACTTTTTGACAAATTGATATCGATGTCATAAGATTTGAAAATTATATTATTTCATTTTAACAAAGCTTGTGAAGATGAAGCAACTCGAGAACGCGATATTAATTGCTTTATTCGAAGAAGGTGTTTCTTTACGAACGATAGCTGAGCAAGTTGGGAAACCTAGAGGTATTATACAAAGCTTCAGAACTAGATGGGAAAATACAAGATAGAAGGGCTGGAAGTGGCAGAAAAAAAATTCAAGATAATGCGGGCTACACACGAAGACTTCGGAGCGCAGGTCCATTTATGTTGATGTACCCATTTTTGGTGACCTTGACTCTGCTCTGTTGACAACAATCCCGCTTAGTATCGCGAGAAAAATATTTTAAGCCAATGACAATGACATCTGATCACGTGAAATCGGCGCGGCTTTTTGATTTTGACAACTATACCCTTTGAGCTTCGATTGACAGACTGTCACCTCTCCTTTTAGTTATATTCTCTCTGCCAAAAGTGCGCGTAAACGTGCTGGTTAGTAGGATCAACGCTCCAATATTTAGAGTTTAACGTTGGCGTGTCGCTCCTAGGTGCGTGCTCAACCGCCACAGGCCACTACACACAGAAGAGAAGACGACGCGACGTAGCGTGCTCTAATGTGTGGCATTTTGTCTGTTTTGTCAAGATTACATTTGCTTTATTAAAGCTTTACCGATTGCTTTTGGCTATTCTAACACATGATATTTGAACAAATATAATAAACCTCTATATGCCGGATGACACCAATATACAGTCTGTCAAAAATCACTTTAGATGTTTTTCAGAAATATAGTACAATATGCATATAGCACACTGCAAGCAATCGCTTTTTTTCGTTTTATATTGAAGGAAATAGGACAAAAATCAGACGACAGCGTACCTTGTTACTTGGCATTTTTTTAAGAACGCACTGAATATTCAAAATTGTATTCTTCAGTCCTAAGTCACCCAACAAAAAGAAAAGGCTGATAGAGTTCGATACTATAACTATATCGTCTATATGCTCTTAGCATTGGCTATAAGACTGAAGGATTTATTAATGTAGGGAAAAATAATAAACACAGTATTAGTAAAGTGTGTGAAAGTTTGAGCACTTGGTACTTTAATTTTGTCATAAAGGACTATATTATTATTATATTACTCATTTTTACAAAAAAAAAGTATTTAAAATAAAACGGGCAAATACACCACACTCCAAAGTTTTTAAATTTCTAAAACGTCAGACGCCACTACAAATCTTCTTAATTTTGGACACTTCGACCCCACTAGTGAGCGATCTAGAACATGAAACTCCAAATTGTCACTCCATGAGCCAGATGTCAGAATTTTTGTCTGCGTTAGTTGGCGAAGACACTTCTGGCGTGTGCCGTTCAAGAGTGGCAGTTTGGAACGGTAGAAGCTTGATGCGCGCTCCAGCGTCTTCGTGTGTATCCCGCTAATGATCTAATAGATTATTTGCGAAATAATCCATTTCAGACCGCAGTAGAAGCACACAACCATACTAATTTTCCTGGGACAGTAAAGAAGGGCATGAAATCGTATAAAGAAAAATTCGGAACTGAGAAACAGGTATCTGCTAAAGCGCCATTTTTGACCGATATGAATAAAGGGCAAATAATAGGGTTTGCGATGGAATATTTACCACAAGGTATGGACTAAGGTTGTAATTATTACCACCGCGAAAATTTTTCAGTCTTATTATAGCGGGTATATTAGAGTGTACAGACCGCCAAATACACGGGATGAAGAAAGCTATACGCAACATGTTAAAACAAGTGGAAGATTTTCTGTTAACGTATGGGGGTATATTGCTTCCAGAGGGCTAGAAATATGTCACCATATTCGAGGAAGATTTAACATTCAAGCTTATATACACATCCTTCAAAATGTTATGTTGCTATCGGTAAACAATATATTTCAACAAGAAAATTTTATATATCTACTAGCATGATAACTGACCCGTCCATACAGCAAGGAGGGTATCGGACTGGGTACGGGAAAATAATATTTCATTGTTACCTTGGCCCTCAAGAAGCCCTGATATCAATCCAATTGAAAACGTTTGGGGATATATCGTGAAAGAAATAGAAAAAAAAATGATTTCCGTCCAGAAAATAGTCATGATTTGTGGAATAAAATTGAAGAAACCTGGAATAATTACAATGTTCTTCACACCCAAATGCTGGTGACATCAATGCCCAGACCAGTGAATATTATCTACGACAAGAAGGCCCACTCAATGGCAAGAGAGCGCTACAAAGGAATCGTCGTTTATTTTCTTCGTTGCCTGGTAACGATCGGCGAACTTCGCCGCACACAGGTTGAATTTAAATAAAAGCTGACCATAAACAATATTTTCGTTTGCGGTATATTTAATCAAATTTATGACGAAATTATAGCATTGGAAAAACACAATTAATATCTTCTGAATTGTTTGCAGCGCCTTGTCAAACTTACGTAATAGTTTTTTTATTATTATCACCAAATAAATATTTTGATAAAGTTTGTATTCAACTGACTGTTTCAAAAATCTGTTAATGTTTTTAATTAGTTATTATTGATAGCAATACTCAAGGTACAATGTAATAACTAATATTTAAAAGATTTTGATTTTAATGATTTCACCATATTTCCGAATACTAATATTCTGACAAACGACATTGTCCGAAAGAATTTGCCCCATCTTTTAATATTTATTTAAACTTTGGCGTTTTGGGTGATTTTAAAATTAGTTAAAGATTTCGCACAATATTTTTACTGTATATTTCATTCCTATTTTGTAATACAACGCAACTAAAAAATAGCGATATTATCTTATATCGAATATTGACTCGACTATAGAATTTAGGCGTGAAAGTTAATGTGACAAAAGGATGAGCTGGTCCATGGCCGCCGCGTCAAAGGTCGCCTGCCAACATGATTTTTTTATGTGTATCATGGCCTGCCGTTATTCTGCTAGTGTTCTCGAGGTGAAGGAGACACACCGTTGACATGCCGCCGCGGAGAGTGATCTTTCTTATATAATTTTGCCCAAATACATAATAAAAAGATAAAGATCGATGTACTATACTGCTAACGTGCTAAAACTCCGTTGAGGTTATGTGTTGGTGTTATACTTAATTGTGCAACAACTGAAGCCAGATTATCAGAAAATAGCGCGTCGAAATGAGGATCCCTTATTGGCTAAATTTGTAACGTGCGCAGTTTTCCCTGCTGCTGTCTTGTTTGAGCATTTACGTTTCTCTGTTTTTTTTTTTTGCTATATATGTTGTACTGAAAGTATTTTCAAATGTCATTTAAATTACCCTTAACGCAACGCATTATTAGTAAATTGGAATTTTAAAATCCATATCTGTTGTAAAGTAATCGGTACGGGTGGGCAAGAAATTGAACAATCGATTAAACGAATAATCTGAATAATCGAAATAATCGGTTATCGATATTTTCTGAAATATTAATCGATAAGTCGATTAATCGATAATTTCTTAAAAGTGAATCGAATAATCGATTATTGTCGCCCACCCCTAATCCCATAATATTGTAGTAAGTGAAACCGAAGCTGAAATTTCGTAGAATCATTATTGCTGATGCAAGACTGATGTTATTATAAAAAGAGGTAATAAATACTTTGGCTGAATCAGCAGATAAAAATTTATAATTTAGTTTTGGACAACAGCTGCACTGATGCTTCTATATTTTTTACTAGTTTCGTCCCTATTAGATTAATTTTTAAAAATAGCGATAACTCTGAAATACATGTATGGTAAAATTGCAGGTCCTCATCAACGCGTTTCTGTCGTCCGCTTAACATTCATTTTGCTCGTGAGACTCCTGGGTTCTGGTGTCATATAAGCACCGTCGATTTTGAAGCTTTTTGGGTTCTATTGAATGATTACATCAAATGGGACACATTAACGCAAAAAAAATTGCGGATAAAGCACATTTTCGTAAAATAAATTGAAAATAAAAACTAAAATTTAACATACATTTTTTCCTAATAAACACACTTTGTCCTAAGTTATGGTCGCAGAAGGTTAATAATAACATAATATAAAACTTATTTTTTTAAACATTGCAAATAAAACTTTTTTTGCATATTAAAACAATAATATAATATTTATGAATTATGAGATAGACGTCAACATGACTATTTCTTAAAACATGAGGTTGGCTTAGCACGGCTCAGCTGGCTGTTGTACGGGTAGATGTTGCCAAGTGTAATTTCTATTTGGTTCTAAAATATAACAGTCTCGTCTTGAATATGTTTCAAAAGTACTGTGGGACGAAAACTTTTTATAAATAATGATTCTTAATGGCTTTGTTTAATAAAATAACAATAATTCGAGTATATAATTTACTAGAATTAGATGTTACGCTAATACTTTTTAATAATAAGTCATATAAACTAATTTATTTAGTTTATTGAAATAGATACAAATTTAAAAGGTCATTTGGATTAGTTTAAGGGAGTATCACGCGTAGTGCGTTTGTTTTGTTACTTTGGGTTACTTTTGATTTTGTGATGGGCGGGGTTGGTGAAACACTTAGCGCGCTCGTTTCAATGCGCTTGTCTGGCTAATTAAAGTTAGTTTCAATTATTGCTGCTTAATCTGGAATACGGAAGATACGCGCGCGCGTTTGTCTCTACTTTGCTTAATTAGGGTTAGTTTGGGTTAGTTTAGGTTAGTTTTGGATAGTATGGGTTAGTTTTGGTTAGTCTGGGTGGGTTTTGCTTAGTTTGAGACAGCAAATAGAAAAGCGCGCGGAGTGCGCATGTCTTTTTACTTTGGTTAATTAGTGTTAGTCTGGGTTAGTTTTGGTTAGTATGGGTTAGTTTAGGTTAGTCTGGGTTAGCTTGGGTTAGTTTGTGTTAGCTTGGGTTAGCTTTGGCTACTCTGCTCAGTAATGCAGTCTATTTTATTATATGCTGCTCCGGTATGGGGAGAGGCAATTAAGACCGCAAAAAACCGGAAAATATATGAACAGGCACAGCGACAGGCAGCGATCAGGACAACATGTGCTTACCGCACCGTCTCTACGGAGGCTTTGCAGATGATAGCCGGACTGCCACCTCTGGATCTCGTCGTAAGGGAGAGGATCGACATATTTGAGTCGCCGCCGCCGGCTGTGGAAAAGACCAAAACCCGTAGAGAATCCAGAATTTCGCTAAATGAGCAGTGACAGGATAGGTGGAGTAATGCCAAGAATGGAAGATGGACATATAGGTTAATACCAAACATCGGTTTATGGATAGATAGGAAGCATGGGGAGACTAACTATTTCCTTACGCAGATGATCACGGGGCATGGATCGTTCAGAGAATATACTAGCCAAATAAATAAGAGCCCAGATGACGGGTGCCTGTACTGCGGCGAAAAAGACTCTGCAGAACACACGATATTCGCATGTAAAAACTGGACAGATCAAAGAACAATATGCAATGAAAGTCTGAACACCACGCTTACCCCAAATATGGTTGATGATATTATGAGGGAAAAGGAGATAAGGACGGAACAAAACGGGGAATACTAGACTGCAATAGTCGCCCGCACTGAAGGAATGCTAACGCACTACCGGCGCGGGATGATGACTGAATAGAGGAGGTTTTTTAGTGGGTCGGCTTGACCGGAGTCCCCCTTGTGCGATCAAACAACAATGCCAAGGTGTACATAGAGACGTATTTCCCTCCTCTCCAAAAAAAAAAAAAATGGGGTTAGCTTTTGTTAGTATGGGTTAGTTTTGGTTAGTCTGGGTTGGTTTTGCTTAGTTTCGAATAGCGAAGAGACAAGCACGCGTAGCGCGTTTGTCTCTTTAATTTAGTTAATTAGGGTTAGTTTTGGTTAGTATGGGTTGGTTTTGGTCAGTCTGGGTTGGATTTGCTTAGCTTGGGATAGCGAAGAGAAAAGCGCGCCTAGCGCGCTTGTTTTTTTGCTTTGGTTAATTAGGGTTAGTCTGGGTTAATTTTGGTTAGTCTGGGTTAGTTTTGGTTGGTATGGGTTAGTTTTGGTTCGTCTTGGTTAATCTTGGCAAGTTTGGATTAGTCTGGGTTGGTTTTGGTTAGTTTGGGTTAGTGTTGGTTATTTTGGGTTAGTGTTGGTTATTTTGGGTTAGCTGTGGTTGATTTGTTGACTTTTACAGTTATTTCAGTTTATGACAAATGTACTTGATCTAGGACATTTACTGGGAAATGAACAAATTGAGTCGACTGTGTACCGCAAGTCAAATATTGCTAAACAGCCAGGGTTAGTTTTGCTTAGTATGTGTTACTTGGTCAATCTGGGTTAGTTTACGTTAGTCTGGACTAGTTTTGGTTAATTTGCATTAGTCTGAATTAGTTTGGGTTAGTTAAGGGACAAATGGGAGCTTATTTGGTTAGTCTGAGGCATATAAAGAATAAGCGCGCGGTGCGCGCTTGTTTAGTTACTTTCACCGTTGCGTTGTTTGAGTAATCACTCAAACAACGCTTTCACAAGTTGTTATTCTACTTTATGAAACATGCTCCTGGACTTGGCAATTTGCTTACTTGAAAATCAAGAAGGTTTATAGCAACATTGCAAGTAAATTGTCATCATTAACGTCATATTGGGAGAGTTTTCGCATTTAAATGTCACTAAACAGCCCCATTTCTAAAATTTCTTTTTCAAGTTTTAGCGTCAAAAGTGCTTCGCATTAATGTGTCCATTTCATGTAATCTTTCCATTGAACCCAAAAATATCTTTAAAATCGACAGTGCTTATATGACACCAGACCCGACTCCTGAATTCACCGTTGCAAAAACAAAATTTGGATCACCGAATTAAAAATTTAAAACCCTTTTTTTACAACGAAGGAGCCCTTAATTTTCAAAATCATTTTTTAAAACGATTTAAGAACATACAAATGATTTTTATACATGATTTTTATCATTAGTGATGATTGATACTCCCTATATATAAATATAAATGATGAGCAAAAAAATTCAACAATTATTTGTCTAAAACACGATATATTAAACGTGTAATACTTAATTACTTTTATATCTTATTTCTGGTAAACCTTATTATGGCTAGCTTTCCTAGAAATTCGACCAGTGTGCGCCGGGTCCAAAGGTCACATGCCAGTATCATGCCAGTTTTCGCGCGGGGAAGGAGACATACCGTTGACGTGCCGCCGCGGAGAGTGAATCTTCTTATCGTAGTTAGTATTCGCTGCCCAGACGTTTAAACCTTTTGGTGGAAAAAAATCCCTTATAAAATATTATTTTTTTTTTGTTATTATTATTTGAATCATCTGTTTTATAATTAATTTTGAAGTCGTATCTTATTGTATATTATTATCCTGATATTTTTTTGAAAATTTTCTTCTCCCACTTTCTTCCCTTCTATCCAAAGATCCAGTATTTTCCCATTTAGTTTGAGGTCTTGTTTAGTGCGTTTTAGTTTTCCAACTACCTCAACTACCATTTGTATAGGAATACTTTCTTCTAATAAATAATTTTATATTATAACCTTTTTCTGTTATTACTGAAGTAAGAAACGCAAGGTATAAAGGTGAGATAAAGGTAAAAAGTACAGTTTACCAGAATATTCAAAAATTACATAAAATGGTAACCTCGGTGTACGAAATTTTATTTCCGTCACTGTCCGTACGATTTTAGAGTTCTGCACAGAATCCGAAAATGCAATGTGCTATATAACAGTTGCGAGAGGTGTAACTCAAACATATCTTCGCCTCATTTATATAATATCATCCGGTAATGAAATAAATACTGTAAAATTTACTTACCCGATAGATAGCAAGTCGACTAGATTATCCATTGTGAGACACACAACTTGTAGAAGAATATTTTTCACTCTCAAAACAACTCAAGTTCAGTATTGAATGGCAGAAAGTAATAAAATATGACATTCATAAAAGGTACAGTGAATACAAGACGGTGGCGACAAGCAGCCATTTAGCTCCACCCATCCGCCATTAGGAGGCAAAATTTATGGCGGGTTTATATTATTAACATAGGATATTCAGATATTTTCTTTCAAATTAATTATTTTCCAGACATCTACCTATAAAATATGATATTAAAATCATAAAATAGTAATTAAAACGAAATTTTAATTTAGTCTGTTTTATAGAAAATCCGGATAGCTGGGATAAAATATCACCGTTATGAATAAAAGTTGTGTGTTTAGGGCAGTTTGCAAATTTAATAATAATTATTGTTATGCTATATGTTACACTAGATAATAATGTTTTTTTTTAATTTAGGCTTGTATTTTTTTAAATAAAAAGAGTAATTAATTATAACTATTTATTTTTTTATGCTGTAGGTTATTTGGCAATTAAGCAAATAAGTTTTATGAAGAAAGATGCTTCTTAAAGTTTTAATTTATTAATTATCGAATTTTTTGTTAGTTAAAAGATTCGAATATTTGACTAACCGGATAGTCGAATATTTGACTGTTCGAATATTCGACTATTCGTATTTTCTGTGGAACAGTTATCATACAAGGCTTTTTTGCTCCTAATTTAAATTTAATTTTTTTTTAATTTGCTGTTTTAAAAAACTCATTTTCAAAATTTTTGTGATTATGAAAGTCATGTTTCGTAGTTCTTGAGCACTCTTTACAAACTTCGAATTTTTTTTATTTTATATACCTAGAGGCGTTTTTAATGCTGCATTACGTAAACCAATATCACAAGCTTTTGATCTTCGTTTAATACTTTGCATTAAATATTCTGCAATGTTGTATTATGAATTCATGTCACTGTAATTAAGATTAAGCCCAGAAAAATTAATGTTTTTAGGTATAGACACTTCGCTATATCTTCCATCACTCTTTCACACAAACACAGACACTAATTTTTTATGGTGTTATGAAATTCCTTAAATGTTTTTAACGACACTATATTTACAAAAAAATAAAGGTACACCAATAACTACGTTCTTATAAGGAAAAAGGGACAACCAAGATACGAAAGAACACGTTCACAAGAGGCAAACAAAGAAATTTTTGCCTCGTCCGCCATGAGGAGGCAAAACTAGCCCGGCCAATAAAGATCGATACATCGATTGTCACCACTATCTTGTATTAAGTCACTGTAATAAAAGGCCCAACAATGCGCCATCTATCCGCGAGCTTCTTAAAACTAGCAAAAAATATTAGAATAGAGATCTGTAGTTCCTTTAAATATATACTAGACATACCCTTGAAAGCATTCTACGATCGTTTACATTCGTAGACGACTATATCAAAATCGGCCTCTCCTATTGGTCGATCCGCATGGCTCTCCGCTCGCTTCGCTCGCTACGGGGGCTCAAAAAAGGCAACTAACCAAGTGCTAACCCAAACTAACCCAAGACATGCCCTAAATTAAGAAAAAAAACTGTTTAGAAACATTATCTTAAAAAAAATAATAAAAAAAGCAACGGAAGTTTGAACCCGTGCCATCCAGGTGGGACTCAACTATCTAAACCTCTCGACCACGAGAGCTCTTGCGACAAATTAATTGCATCAGGAAGATATATTGTAATACGAGATGGATCGAATGCTTCACATGAATGCCCGATGAATACACGTGCCATTTATTAGAAAAATTGGTAGATGTACAATCCACATAGCCTCGTGTTCGACAGAGTCGATAGTTAAATAATATACAATTTTTACGTTAAAATTATTACCGCTATAAGGGCGCAACAAGTTTTGTGTAAGCAGAAAAGCTTTGCCGCTTACTAAGCGTTGGCATTCTAGTGTTTAGAGATGCGTGCAAGGCAACAGGAATAATAGCCTACCTTCATTAAGGCGAGAATTATTAATCGCCTGGCAACTTAACAAAAGACATAATTTCTATGGGAATCATTATTTAGAAAATCGTTTCAATAGTAATTATACCTTAAACTTGATATTGGAGCGGATATTTCTGACGCGAAATACAGGGTTATTGACCATATTTGGACCAATAGATAACTTTTTTATTTGAAGGAATAGAAAAACGTTTAAATTACGAAAGTTGTAGGATTTCGCTCAAAGCGCTAGTATTTGATATCACAAAAAACAAACGAATGTCGTAAAGCCGTCAAAAACGACTAACTTAGGTTTTCTAACCCTAAATAATGATACATGTTCTGATTCTACGTAAAATTTCGAGTATATTTCATTTAATGCAACATATACCTACATTGGCCGTTTGTTTTCCCCATGATATTACTTCTTGTAAAAATAATGAGTATAAATAAGTCATGCTATGCCTGTTCCAGGTCCAAGTTATCTTTTAGTTGACAATATTGCATGATATACGTGCAAGAATTAGTAAATTTTCAAAAGTAACCCTCTCGATATAGCAGTATTCTGCAGTATATCAATCCCCTCTGAGAACCGTTAGAAAACTATCATACAGTAACTTACACCCTGATAAAAAAATCCCCCTGTACAGAAAATAAATGAGTGTGTTCAAAATGTAAGATATGTATATTTATTTACCTAACTACTTAGGGTTTTTTTTTGGACGGTGATGACGAATTGGGAGAAACGCTCTCTTCTACAGGCAATCCTCGAGCGTACTTTGTTCCGGAACTCCACCGCACGTGGCAATTACCAATAGAAATCTTGACTTCAGGCAAAAATCCCTCCAATCCACAGCGAAGCAATTTACTACAGTAACTCAGCAATTATGCCACTTTTTTAGACCGAAATAAGTATAATCCTCCTCAGGGTGAATTAGAAATTCTTAAACTTTTTATCAGGCGTACGCACTACCTCTCCTTTTGAGGGTTTATCGAAGAAAGAGAACGAAGCTAGGTTAAAATCGGCCACCGTGAAATTCAATGCTAAAAAGACAGAAAAACTCCACCCACAGGCCCGCTTTACACTGTCCGGCAACCTACGCAAAATACTACCAGCTGGTTGCCACCAAATTTACTAACATCTGCAAAATACAATGAAACGTACATAAGACTGTATGATATTATGCATTGCTGGTAGGACAAATAAATCCAATTATAACAATAAAAATAATGTATTGTTTCGTTTGAATAATTGTGTAAAAAAATATTCAACGTCATTTTTACGAGATAATTTAAGGTCTCCTGCAGTTAAATCATCCTTCTGAATATCAGAAATATTCACTATAACTTTACATATCCAAGGACACTTCAAATGAAAAATATTATTGTAACAAAGAAAAAGTTGGAATTCTATCGGCGATTGGTAGCACCGGATGATATTGTCACCTAGTGCTGTGTTTTTTGAGGTTGCGTCATGGATGGATGGGTATTTTTCTTGGAACCTTATAGTGGCTCAAAGCAGGTTGTCGCCGGAAGGGCGTTTCGCTCTAATTCAATATAGTATTTTACAATACGTTTTACTAATAGAAATTAGTCTTTTGGGCATGTTAATTATCTTTTAATATTTTCTCTCCTTAAAACCATAGTTCACATAAGAAAATTGCCATATATCCGTTAGTAACTCACACTACAAAACAATTGAAAGGATATTATCCTAATTAAGTTAAATTGGTTATAGCAAGGCCACATCTGTTATGAACAGACTCGTATACATAATGATTCATTGATTTCTTATTTCTAGTATTTTAATACACGTACATGCTTTCCCAAAACTTTGGCTAATGAGCAGTAGATATTTACGTCTCCCGCTGAAGAGTATCAGCCTGCTAAGACTGCGAT
>JAEQML010074172.1:0-14532 GCA_016904865.1 Pissodes strobi | reverse complement strand
AAATCTCTAGAATTACCAGAAAATTCGAAGTTTATCTCCTTTGATGTCCAAAACTTATTTCCGAGTATTCCTCCCATAGATACCATAAACATTATAGAAAAAATCTTAAACCGCAATAAAACCAAAATCAGTCAATTTGCCTTCTCACTTTCACGAGATTCGATACGAGGAATAATTCTAAGATACTAACCGACTTAATTCTCGTTTATTATGGTAGTAAAACGACGGCGGAAGCCACAATTAATGAGCTGAAATTAAATTGTTCAAGAAATTCTAAAAAATTTTCCCAAACGAAGTGATAACCTTTTAAAAATCTTAATCGGCAGCAGCAATTATGGGAAATAGCCCATTCCTACTACCCAATGCTACCAACCGAATATTGCGAACATAGCAGTAGGCCGAGTGGAAAGATAAATATGAGATTCCAAGCCAGGCAGCGGTACCAAAAAGTTATGAAATATCAGCTGGAGAGCGAAATAAAGCAAATCCGGGGGCATATTTACGTTCCCTATACCGTGTGTGCAACCGGTTGCAGACACAGTCTAGAAAACGTGATGCGCACCGAAGCACTCCGATCCCTATACCGTGTGTGCAACTTGTGCGCATTATTATGGCTTTGCATAGCACTCCGCTCGCTACGGGGGCTCAATCAACAAGAACTAACCAAGTGCTAACCAAGTGCTAACCAAAACTAACCCAAAGCTAACCCAAACTAACCCAAAATTAAGAAAAAAAAGTTTTCTAGACAGTAGGTGTAATAGTGGGTGACTGATACTCAAAATAAATACCTGAGAGCAGATAATCGCTACGGGGGCGCAATCAACAAAAACTAACCAAAGCTAACCCAAGGCATACCCAAAATGAAGAAAAAAAGTTTTTACAAACATAATATTAAAAAAATAACAAAAACACCGACGGGAATCGAACCCGGGCTGCCGAACTAGAGGTCTAGCATCTTAACTACTGAACCACCAGAGCATTTGAAACGAAATTGCTGGACCTTAAAGACATGACAGTTGGCGTTGCACACACGGTATAGGAATCGGAGTGCTTCGGTGCGCATTTCGTTCCCTAGACTGTGTCGGCAACCGGTTGCACACACAGTATAGGAAACGTAAAAATGCAATCCGGGGATCCCAAAAAGTTATGAAATATTCAAAATAATGTAATATAAATTAAGCAAAGTTATACTAATAACATAATATCCTATCTAAGTGATTTGATCAAACTTAAGCGATCTGTGGTTCGCTTATCAACTAAAATAAATATATTCACAAATTGCCTGAGGGCTACATAAGAGAAAGGGATGACCAAAACAGCTACTCAAGGCCACAAAAGCTTATACAAATATGTCGTTAACCTATATTTAGAATAAAATTAATTTACATTATTAAATGCGGAAACTTTAAGCTTATTGACAGCAAATAGAATCAATAAATTTAGAATTAATTAACCGAAGAGTATTGACCTCTTTTCAATAATTCTTACCTCAAAATACAGCTTTTTTTTGCTAAATGCAGCATATAAAATGAAATATAAAAATATTTTACACTGGTCAAATCGGACTGTTACAAAATATATATTATACAGTATTGAATGCTGGATACATTAGGTAATGTACGAAATATGATTTGTATTTTTCGCTTTACCTGGGTAATTTATAGAATACCTAGGAACTATAGGCAATAGACAATAGACAACAGACAATTTTATTCATCTTTTCAGCTACACAGGTAGATAAGACATGTCATTAAATGGGATGATAGATCCCATCCGAAGTAAATTACACAAGTAAAAAACTGATTATTAATGCACTTAATGTGCAATTTCAACATGAAAAAAACACATAACTTAAAATAAAAAAAAAACGCAATACATCATAAGTAATTAGAACAAACAAATACATACAGAGTAAAGTTTTAAAGTTTAAAAGCATTTAACATCTCCCCAGTATAAAAACTTCAAATTCAGCTACAGAATAGAAAGTTTCATTTAAAAGTATAGCTTTAATTTGTTTTTTAAAAAGTGCTAAGCTTTCAATTTTTTAAATATTTTCTGGCAACAAATTAAATAATCTGCAACCTAAGTAATGACTAGTTTTTTTAATGTATTCATGATTATGTCTTTCGATACAAAACTTTTCCCTAATACGTGTCGGATAACTGTGATAAAAACCATGCGAAATAAAATCCTCCCGATTCTGATAAATATATACTAAAAGTTTGTATATATAAATCCTTGTTACTGTTAATATTTTTTTGTTTTTAAAAATGTTCCTACAAGATGCGTTATATGGCAAATTAAGAATAAGTCTCATGATTCTTTTTTGTACCACTAGCACTCGGTCCAGAACATGCGCACCTCCCCAAACCGCCATAGCATAGGACATTACCGGATAGGCATTTTAAGATCCTTTACACAAACAGTGCACTATGTAAAAATCGGCCTATCCTATTGGTCGATTCATCTAGAAACGATCCGCCTACAAAATAACAGCTGACAGCTGAAACTTAACCTCGTATTTTATTCTGTTTTGTTTGTTGTTTGTTTGGTATTTTCTTTTAACGCGGCAAAAGAACAAACTAACTTAGTTTTTCATTAATATTTTTAATAAATAACAATCTCCCCCTTAATATTTATCTATGATAACAATGTTTGTGCACGTAATTGGCGAGAGTTGCCTCCCAAGTGAGTTTAATAATGTACTACGTACTGAAGAAGGCCTACAAAATAAAGTTTTGGTGCGTAGCAATTTAAAGACGATGGAAGACATTAATCTTTGGGTCAAAGCCTTTGGGAAAAATAGCAAGACACAATGAAATGCAAGGACATCATGTCCCGAAGGGACAAGAAAAGTTTGTTCGTAAGTAATGTTAGGTATTTTATATGCTCACTATAATCTCAAAATCAGTATTTAGATAGTGAGATTAGTGGGCCACGTCAATTTACTAAGATCTCTCATCATGTTGTGTCAACAGACATGCTAATTCTAAAATATTTTAGAAAAAAATTTGTGTGCCATCACAGTGCATTCATGAAAATTCCGGCAGAGCTAAACAGGAAAGGTCTTTCAAAAAATGCCAAGTGCCATGCGTCAATAGTAATTGTCAAATTGGATACAGTATATACACGAAAGAGGGATCCGTTTATGAAGGTAGGTAATTCATTTATTTATCAAGGGGCAATTACCCAATTTAAATACAAGTAAGCTTTTTATATTGAAAAGAACCCAAATCAATAATAAATATTCATAGGTAAATCAATAAATAACATCAACAAACTGATTAGGATATTTTAACAGAAAATTCTTTAAATAGCTCTATGGTTACCCTGTAGATATTACAAATCCACATGCTTTGTAAAGTATACCTATTATATATGTTATTTTAGGGTTTAAATGGGCTATAAGCGGCAATTACCATAGATACACTCCATAGTCATACACTTGAAAGTGCAGAAACCATTTGTTTTTGCAAGCATCATCAGAAACTTGAGACTTATTTTTTGAATATTTCAATGACAACATGACAATTTCAGAAGCAAAGAAATATCATGAGAACTTATATTTATTTATTTATTTAGCCAAGGACTAATTATACAATACAATACAAATGTACAAAGTATTACCTTAAAAAATACAACTTATGCTTATAAAAAAAAATAAGTTTCAATTCCGCAATATCAATCCTCACTATTTTAACAATCCGATACAACCAATCACTCTCCCAGCATATATTCCCTCAATTGCCTTTTAAACACTGCTACTGATAGTGTTCCCTTGATGCCCTGTGGTAGAGAATTATACAATATCAGTCCCTTATGAAATACATTTTTTTCGGTACTTCTCATATTTTTCCTAGTAATATAAAAATTAGTTCTATTTCTAGTAGGATATGTGTGCACTGACTCATTCTTTTTAAGTTTATCCTTTAGATAATTTGGAGAAAGACCATTTTCCATTTTATATATTAATACTAGGGTCTGATATTCTAAGAACTTATCAATAGGGAGCCATTTTAACCTATTAAGCATCTCCCTAATTGGGGTTTCCCTTCTCTCACCTAAAATTAATCGCATTGATCTATTTTGCAATTTTTGCAACCTATTTAATTCATTTTTGTTAGCTAAATAGAGAATTGTTGAGCAAAAGGTTAAATGAGGTAATATCAACGTACTATAGATTGTATACCTAGACCACTGTGACAAAAAAAAAGATACTCTAGAAAGAAAGTTTACGTTTTTTGACACCTTCCCAATCATATACAAAATATGATCCTTAAAATTAAGATACTTATCCACAATAACACCCAAATATTTTATTTTATCGACAACTTCAATTTTATCATTATTAATATAAACACTACTACCATTTGCTTTAAACTCCTCTTGATACTTTTTATTCCCTACTAACATAAACTTAGTTTTCTTTGTGTTTAATTTAAGTGAGTTATTATTAAGCCAATCCGACAACCTATTCAAGTCTAGGTTGATCGTAGTTACCAGGTCAACAATATTTTTAGATGAACAATATATAAGGGTATCATCCGCGAACAGGTGGACTTCACAAGTGTTGATTGCTAGCTGGATGTCATTAATATAGATCAGAAACAGCAGTGATGAATTTGAACCAGATAAGGAATTGCTCCTGGCTAATGGTAGTAAAAATCCTACCTATTCGACAGCTCAGAACTGGTACCATGCATGGAGAATTACTAATTTAGGACCCAGAACAGGGAAAGGATTATTAGATGTAGGTATCTATTTTAGTGGGATTTATTGCAATTATGTATACACTGTGGGCCTAATTTATTTGGAACCAAATTGGGCTTTGGATATATGTTTTTTCTGCTAGTACTCGAGACATTGATGTGTAAACATATCCTATATCGACATGCACAAATATTTAAGCAGCCCTCGCCACTTGCATATTTCTGTCCCCATCTGCTTGCACAGCATCAAAATATTTAATATATTTAGAGCCAAATTCTGTTCCAAATAAAAATTTGGCACATAGTGTAGTTTTCTGACATTTTTTTATTTCAATAATTGCAATACAAATCAATATCAATTATTTCAGAAATGTTCCAGGCACCAGGTTTCATATTAACCACATATTTAAACAATTTAGGGTATGCATTTTTTTGTTTAATTAACTGGTGTTGGGTTGTAGCCTTATTATAGTGCAATGGTGTTATCTATATTAGTATACTTCATTATTAAGAAAATATCTTCAGGCCTTTTGACACGATCATTTTTACAAATATTTTGGTGCATATTTTTGATGTCACATACATGATTGGTAGCTTTATAAGTGACAATTGTACAGGATTATCCAGCAAGCATAGTGAACATCCCCTACCTTTTTGCTTAAAAAGTCAGTAATAAAAAACTAAAGATAGCCATTTCGTGTTTTTTTTTTGAGAAATTTGAAAACGTTTTTTATGGAAATTAATTAAATATTTTGTTAGATTGCTGATGTGATCGTGTCACAAATTAAATTTCATAGTAAAAGTTTTCTATATTGTGAATTTGTTATCCACTAAAGTACTATGATTTTACTATTTTATTATTTCAGAAACTCAAAGAAAAACAAGCTGCATATAAAGAAATGGGCACTGAAATATTATTTTCTGAGGAACCCTTTGCAGTTGCAATAGTTACTCCAATTATGTCCAGAGGTCATGCAGCACGATTTTCAGATGAGATGTGTTTTGTAGACAGTACAAGTGCTTGTGATTCAGAACAGCACTCTGTCACATTTGTTATGGCTCCATGTGCAGCTGGAGCAGTTCCCCTGGGAATAATAATTACCAGAGGTCAGACATATGCAGCATACTCTAAAGGCTTTCAGCTTTTACAGGACATTGTTTCAAATAGTTTTAATCCAAAAATTTTTTTAACTGACAATTCAGAGGCGGAAATTTTAGCTATTAAGTCGGTGTTTCCTCATAGTACAACCCTACTGTGTATCTTTCATGTTCTACAAGCAGTCTGGAGATGGCTATGGAATTCCAAACATGCCATTGATAAAGAGCACCGTCAGGAGTTAATGAAACGTTTTCGGGCAATATTATATTCTCGAACACCTGCTGATGCAGAGCAAGCCCTATTCAATTGCATTTCCAACTGCAAATATGAAAACTGGATAAAGTATGTTCAAAGTCAGTGGAATATTAGAGAAAAGTGGTGTTTAGCATGGCGGAATGAGGACTCAAGGGGGCACTATACAAATAATTTTTGTGAAATATCAATTAGACTGTTTAAAGACAATGTCTTATGTAGAGTGAAAGCATATAATGTGGTAGCCCTAGTGGATGTGATAAGCTCAGTACTCGAACATTTTTATAGACGAAAATTAAGAGAATTTGCAAATAGTAGATCTGCAAATGCTAGATACTATTTCCTAGATATAATGCGAAGGACCAATTATCTCGACAAATCTGATATAATTTATTTTGACGAAAGCAATTATATAGTCCCAAGTGAAAAAAATAAAAATGATTATTATGTCGTGAATGTTGAAAATGGATGTTGTTCTTGTTTTCAGGGTCTTGAGGGAAAGTTTTGCAAGCACCAATGTGCCATATACAAATATTTCGAAGTTAAAACACAATACTTTCCACCAATAACTATGGAAGACAGGTACAACATTGCAAAACTAGCTCTTGGAGAACAAGCTCTACCTATTCATTTTTATGAACCATTCATTTTAGAAAACCATTACAACAATAGCACACTTTCAAATGTCGAATCAAACTCTAACAGCTGCAATGATAACAATAATAGTCCATGTACTTCCTTCGATGATACTCATGTAGTGATTCTAGGGGACCCTGTACTAACAAGTTCTATTTCTGAAGATGAAACTTGTACTACCAGCATTGAAGATACTTGGAACATTATTAAAACCCACCACGAGTCTTTCGGTACTTCTTCTAATGGTCTGAGAATATTAAATAACAGATTAAAAGCTATCAAAACCGAGGGGCAATGGGAATCTTTTGTACACACCGCTGCTAATTCTGTGTCACTTAGAAGAAGAAACGCAGCAATTAAAGTTCAACCTACATCATTATCTCGAAGAGCAGCACGAGTTACCAGAGGAAGTAAAAGACTGCCCTCTGGAAGGAGATTTAAGGACGAGAGAATTAGCAAAAAGCGGAAACGAAGCTTGGCATTAAATGTTAAATTGAACAAACCGAATGCTGCTCCACCACATGGTTACAATCAGTAGGTTTTAGCACCTTTTCAAATTTCAAAATAATTTTTTTGCCTGATTTTATTCTATTTACCTATAATGAAGAAGTTTCATATAGTTTTTTTATTTCTGCCTCATTTACTGCGTTTACAGATTACCATTTTGATATTATTTTCTTTCGCATAGCTTGTTCGTAATTAATGTTACCTTTTTCTTTCTTTTCACATTTCATTGAGCTGAACTGTATGTAGATGTTTTATGTAGTTGGTTCAATAAACTGAATTTGAAGATATAATGTGTATTGAATTGAATTATTTTGGATCCAAAAGCAAATAGTAATTTAGAGTCAACTTGCTCAGAAGTTTGGTTGTTTGATTACTTTAAGCCATATTAGATGCCTACTAACTATAGAAGTATATTTTTTAATTAAAGAACGTGCAAATTGTTCATTCTTTTTCATGTAATTTTTTTCAATCGCTATATCCAATTTAAATATTTGATAATGTACCTGTCATACAAAATAATATTGTTTCTTTTACTACATCGTTAAATTTATTTTTTCTAGACACTAACTTTACTTAAAAAAAAATAGTTGTAATTCGGGTAAAAGCAGGTATAAATAGACGTATTTTTTGCTATGAGTCTTTCCTAAACATATCTGAAACGAACATTACGTACCATATAACTATACCATTGTTTATATATAAACAATGCTAATACTAATATCGCAATAGGTTTGCTTTAATATAAATATATTTATCTATGAATAGGCAACAGTCAAAATTTAAACGAAGCGCGAAAACGGTGGGCGGATCGTTTCTAGAAGCTCGACCAATAGGAGAGGTCGATTTTCACATAGTGCACTGTTTGTGTAAAGGATCTTTAAATGCACCGGATAGGCATTTGTGTAGTAGACAGTTATAAGATTTGAATCACTCAATGAGTTACTCAACGATTTTATCATAAAATAACATCTATTAAGCTTTGAGCAAACAATATCAATGTGCAGGTTCCACTCAAGATTAGAATCAATCGTGATTCCTAAAAAAATTGAGCTGGGACTAACGGGTAAATTCGCATTATTAAAAAGAATACTTAAATTCATTGATTTGCGCATTTTGGTCTTAAATTCCATGGAAACAGTCTTTGATAGATTTATAATAAGGTTATTCCTTTTACACCAATTTGAGAACTCAAACAATGTTATTCTAATTTTTTCCTAAAAAGGTTTTCATCCTTGGCTGAGATAACTATTGTCGTATCATCAGCAAACATGAATACGATTCCACATGAAATGTACTCTGGTAAGTCATTTATGAATAATAAGAAGATTAAGGCACCTCGGACACTGCCCTGAGGGCTCCCCAGGTCACAGTTTTCTATTCGCGAAAAAATATTACCAATCTTTATATGAAATTTTCTGTCCTTCAAAAAAGATTTTATCCATTTATTCAGTGGTTCGTTTATACCTAACTTTTTAAATTTTTTTACAACAAATTCTGAGTCTATGGTATCAATTGCCCTTGTTAAATCAAATAGAAGAGCTACTACTTTTTCATTGTTATCGAGTTTTGCATATATATTCTGTATAAAGTCGATTGCTGCAATCTCAGTGGAGTATTTTTCCCTAAACCCGTGTTGATGAGAAGTTATGACTTTATTCTTATCCAGAAAACTAGCTAGCTTATTGTAGATAACTTTCAAAAACCTTTGAAAAACAGCTAAGTAAGGATATGGGCCTATAATTTTTGACAAAAAGAGGATCACCCTTTTTAAATATAGGTATGATATCAGCTACCTTCAGACGTGAGGGAAAAATTCCTTCATACACAGACATTTATTAAGAGAGACAAGCAAACAATTACTTTAAAGGAACACTTCTTCAACAGGGCAACAGGTACCTCATATGGTCCTGTTGATTTTTTATTGGGTAACTTTTTTATGGAAGACCTAACATCCTGTGGAGTTACATCAGTATACTGAAAATTATCATTTTTTTTTTGAGATAGTGCATTCCTCCGATAAACCGTTACTAAAGTGAACCGTAGATAAATAGCTGCTAAAACTATTTGCTATATCTGTCGGATCAGTAAGAGTAACATCATTTAAACATATTTGGTTGACGACCTTTTTTGAATTGCCCTGAATCTTTCCATTCAATGAATTAATTAAATTCCAAGTGATCTTTGTTTTATTTTTTGAGTAATTTATTTTTTTGTTAAAATAGGTTTCTTTTTCTTTTTTAATTTTTATGTCAATTTCTGAATGGTTTTCAGGCAATGTACAAAATTAGCATTTTGTACATATTTTTTCCTGATTTTGGGTAGCCTTTGAGTTATTTTTTATTAATTTTGGTGGCTTGTATGTTATTTAAATATCAATTGTTTTGAGATTTATTGAAAATTGAAAATGAAAAATGTACCGAATGATAGTACATCCATTCGCGTTATTTAGTTAGGTACGATAATAATGTAGTAATTTTATAGATTGCCGGTATGACATATAGGTGAATTATAAATTACACAATAATTTACTCACATAGCCCTTGCGTCCTTAAAAATATTTGTGCGCATCCCTGATGAGGTCCACCATTTATTAGTGACTTTCCAAGCAACCTTATTTGGGAATTTCGTATTGTATTGCTTAAGTTGCATGATTTTTTAAATTTAGTTCCAAAAGTACTTTAAAATAGTTGAATATAAATAACATAAGGTAAGTAAACATCTTTTAATAATTAGTAAATATTAGGTTTTTTTAATGTATATGTGCCAAAATAACAATATATTTACTCATAAATGCCACAAGGCATGCTAGTCGTTAACAGCAAACCGCCATATATTGCCGCCCCTTATATAGGCCATTAGGAATAGGAGCTACTTTATTCATATTATTTTTGATAAGGGATGTAATACAATATAAAATACCCGTTATTATCTTGTTTTAAAAAATATTCCACGCATAAGGCTTTAGCAATGCTTGAAGGAGGTGATATTCCGCAGCCCTTAGCAGACATAGTTGTGTTGCAGCGCCACGACGACTATCAAGTTGATGAGGATTCAGGCCAGCAAGATATGATGTCCCCTGATAGCTTACCGTCTATACACAACTAAATGCTTCAGTCAAAATATAGGTACCTCTTCAGGATTCCAATTCTGGAGGCAATATACCTCTCACGGTTGCACCCGAAGTATAAGTATCTGTTCAAAATTCTGATTCTGAAAAGTCCAAAAAGTTAGAACCTGTTCCCAAAGTTGCCCTAGTTTACAATTGGGTAATAGTCACATTTTATACGAATGAGATTACTGTGATTCAAGTCAGATCGAGTTTGAAATTACAGTGGAGATCCCACGTTTTTGATTTATTTACTGAAGGAACTAATCGCTATGCGGCAATAAAAATATAAATAGCAAACCAGTTACGCTCCGAGAAATAAGTGTTTCGTTGTTATTTTAATTTCGAGCGGAATTGTACCATATCCGAGACGTAAAATGCTTTTGGAACAGGATAAAGACGTAAATGACATTTTTGCATCAGATGCCCTTTCTGAGATAGGTTTGATCACATTTTTATTCAATAAAGTATACGAAGTCCGTCCTTTGTTTACTTTATTGAACCAAAATTTCCCTAAAGTATGCACTTAAAGTTGATCTAAACCATAGTGTTGATGAAGCCATAATACCCTGTTTTGGGCGACATGGCTGCAACGAGTTTATATGTGGCAAACCCATTCGCTGGTGCTTCAAGCTTGTAGCCTTGTAAATGCTATTGTCACGAATTGTATTTTTTATCTGTGCCTTACTTAGCGTGTAGGAGAGTAGCTCAGATTTAGGAACGCACTACGTCAAGTTGAGAAGAGATAATAAAGGAGACACATCGATAAAAACAGTAACAAGTTTATTTAGAAACAAACTTAACAACGGTTAGACTGTATACTAATAAAGGCGTGTTTAAGATTATAGATGAATTAAGAGTTTACACTATATCCAATTAATATGAAATGCATGTCTTCTCGAGGGAGGCTTAGTTTAAAGTTTGTCTAGCAAGCGACGTCACTTTTGTGAATAAAGTTTATGGGAGCGGGTTGTCTTATTTATATATATTCGTTTTGATATTTATAATGTAAGTCTTTTAAGTTTATCATGGATTATTAAGGCACTTTCACTACTTTTTAACAATCCCCAAAAACTATCCCTTTACTGGAAGTTCTGATACCTCATAAATTCGGCTCTGTCTATACTTTTAGTAGCCCCAGAATACCGTATACATGTGCATACGTTCATCCAGGTTAAGTAAGGACCTGTCAACCTTATACCTGTGCATAAGTGTTCTCAGTTATGGGGGTTGTGGGATAGAACAGCTAGAAGTGGACGTACCTGTGTACTGCCCCGCAACTAGACTGAGCGGTTTGAGAGGCCCGAAAGCCTGATGAACTTGGCGTTTGCCTGCGTATTTATATGTTACAAAATGCTGATGGCTGCATCATTAAGGATTAAAATCGCTCCCGTCGACCGCTCAAGTTGTTTATAATTAACAGTGAATGTTTATATAACATTTTTCAAGTTCAAGTTCAAGTTTACGACAGGGTGATATTTAATTAATGCTTTTAGGTAGTTCACACTATCAAACCCAGTAATACAGTTTCTTCTCTTTCACTAGTAGATTAATGTTGTCGATATTCCCGTTACCTTAAATTCGAACGCACCCCGACCAGTATCGACAAACACAGTTTCGAAGAGTTCATGGTCGCTCCGCGTGTTCGAACGTTCTCTTAAAGGACGTCTAAGATATTTTTGGCAATTGACGGGTCCCTTCTCTTCCGTGCCTTGAAGGCGGACGGAAGGAGAAAACACGAGTATTAATCTCGCGATTTTATTGTCGTTATTTTTGGCACTTAGGTCTATGTTCTGCCTTAAATTGTCGTGAGATAAATTGGCAAATATGCTGCCATATATATTTTCCCCGATTACCGGCCGTATCGTCTCGTAAATGTACTTTTCATAAGGTGAGGTTACATTTTTTTCTAAAGGTATGTTGTACACTAGTGTTTTTATTTAGTATAGTTAAAATTATTTGTAATTAAACTAGTGTCCTTCGTTGAAGCTGAACTTCCTTCCTCGGCCCGTTCCTTGCTGACCTAGAGAATTTCTTCGGTTTCATTCCGAACGTCCGAGGCCTCTTTTCGAGATGAAGCTGACCACAGGGTGTGAAACATAGCTTCGCAAGAAGCGCCAAGGCACAAATTTGGGCCAGCCTGGTATTTGTGAAAGTTGAGGACTAGCCACCAACCACCATTTTTTTTTAACTTACCGTTAAGTGACTTTAAGTAGATAATTATCTCTATTACCGTTTATTACTGTTACTTAATTAAGAGATACAGACTTTCTTCATTATCTTGTCTGACATTCTCTCGGATATCGGGTGCCTAGAATAGGACCGTAATTAGTTGACTTAACCTTTTTGTATTACGTGTATTTATCTAAGTGCTACGCCCTTACAGTAAGTCACATAATTACTAACCGTATTTGTTTTATTGAAGTTACCGGTAAATGACGTTAGGTCATCTATTATCTCGTATCGCACCTAGTGCCGTTCTGCACAAATGTCATCCAAGATGGCGGCGAATGAAAAGTTCAATTCTGACGCTGCATCTAAAAAATTGAAAAAAATTTGTTTTCATTGCAACAATGATGTAAAAAGTGAATCAAAGTGCAAAAAGTGCAGTTTAGTGTTCCATCCAGCATGTCTTCGTCAGGCGGCGGGGCTGAAAAGCGCCGTTTGTGCCCACGAATCGGAGGAGCAAGATCAGATAACCTCCAAAAGGGATGTCTCTCAAATGGATGTTTTCCGAGTTCTAGTCGACGAACTACAAAGCAAGAACAGAATATTGGAAGAAAATAATCAGCCACTGAAGGAAAAAATCATATCTCTTGAAGAAAAACTAATGAAAAACAATGTTTCTGAAAAGGTAAACAAAAATATTGCATCGTCATTTTCAGCATGTGCGCCGGCGTCAACTGCCATCGTTTCGCAAGACACTATTGGTCAGCAAAATGTTGCATCTCCAGCTGCGCGTAAAAAAAGCAGAAGGCAACTGTCAAAAACTCCGCTTTCTTGTGCCGACGTCCTAAAAACCAAAAATCCGACCACTAGTTCAAATGCACAAGCGTTATCAACACAAAAGGTCCCAAGAACCCAAAATCTAGCCAGTAGTTTAAATGCACAAGAACTGTCAAACGACAAAATTGTCGATGACGATGAGGTATTTCAAGAAGAGGAAGAGGGGGATGTAAACAAAAATAAATGGATAGAAGTCAAAAAATCATAACAAAAGAAAAATAATCGACAATCTGCCGCAAAAAGTAATCGTCCAGAACCTCTGCATGGGCATAATGACAATAATTCCACTTTAAAAGTTGCCTCCGCTGTCAGCTTTCTCTTTGTCTCGGGATTAGCTCCTGATGTGCAGGGTGAGACAATAGTACAGTATTTGGAAAGCAAAAATCTGCATGGGTCATCATGCGTAAAGATGAAAACCAAAAGAGACAATTTTAAGAGCTCTTTTAGATTATCTGTTGCCAGTAAAGATAAAGAGTTATACATGGTTCCAGATCTGTGGCCAAGAGGTGTTGTGATTAACCATTTTCAGAATCTGCAGCGTCTGTCGCAGGCAAGAATTTAAAATATAGTTCAAGTAGGAACTCAGAGATTCAGCTAAGAGTCTTTCACATAAATGTAAGGTCTCTACGCAATAAATCTCTGCAGCTAGAGGCCTTTGTCACCGACAAGGACATAGACATTCTATGTGTTACTGAACACTGGATGACATCCCTTGAAATGGAAGCCATGCAACTGGAAGGATTTACGTTGGTGGCCTTTTCGGCCAGGGTTCATCATACAGGAGGAGGTACAGCTTTATCTGTAAATAATAAATTTTCAGAGTATGTTAGTAATAATTTTAATTTGGATTTTAATATTGAAATGTGTTTGTAATACTCTTTGGTATTTATCGAAAGGCTTGATCTTTATGTTGTGTCTATCTATAGATCCCCGTCGGGAAATTTTGACACCTTCTTGACGGCCTTGGAGAGTATATGCAATAAGCTTAACATTGCTAAACACGTGCTGCTGGCGGGAGATTTCAATGTGCATTTTGGTACAACCGACAACAGGGTGGTGGCACTATGTGATACCCTGGGAGGCTTTGGTTTGCAACATTTGTTTCAGGCTGCAACTAGGCAGGGCTCCTGCTTAGTCAATGTTTTTGTGAGTCCTAATATCCAAATACTCGCATCTTTGGTCATTCGGCCAAATATCTCAGATCATGATGGTCAGCG
>JAEQML010074171.1:0-14532 GCA_016904865.1 Pissodes strobi | reverse complement strand
AGTGCAATTATTCTGTTTCGGTATTGTGGATAAAACTCTGTTTTAGTTTTATTCTATGAACAAGCTAAATTGTATAGGCAAGTTGAAAATACCAGTTCTCGTCCGATCACTGAAGTTAAGCAACGTCGTGCGTGGTTAGTACTTGGATGGGTGACCGCTTAGGAACACAATGTGCTGTTGTCATTTTTTTTACAACCGATGTCGCTATAGGATATGTTTACACATCAGTGTCTCGAGTACTAGCAGACTCGCTCAATTATTTATGTGTACACGGCGGTATGAGGGTAATCTCGGCAAATTGGACGAAAATGTGTGGGCGGGACGGAAATGTGTAAACCGATTCATTCTAGCCGCTCGCTAGGGCAGTATTATATACAATTTTGCCATTTAAAATCGTTTTAAACGGTATTTAGACGATAAAAAGCATATTTTAAATTAAACATACCGTCAAAAGTATTATTTATTAATTATTATATTCGCAGTGTATTTGGATCCATAGCACAGCTTATTTTTAATGGACGGTTGAATTTCAAATGAATTTTCGCTTCAAAATCCATGACAAATTCGTCTGAAGCCACGGCTATCGTCCTAAAAAAGTCAGAATTTTCGGATTTTTATACAATTTTGCCATTTAAAATCGTTTTTAAACGGATTTTAGACATTATTACTTTAAATTGCACCCCTAGAAACTTGGCACTTTCCTGATTTTCACCTCCCCCAAGGTCGCGCAGAGTAAAAATCATGTTTTGTGTTTTATCAACATTTAACAGCAGTTCGTTGGTTGCAAACCACTCTTCTGCCCTTGACTGTGCCTCCCACATCACAGCTTCAGTTTCTTCAAGCCGCTGTCCTCGCAGACTGATTGTCATGTCGTCGGCGAAGAGAGTGTACCCCGCAGTGGGCTCCTGTGATGGTAGGTCATTTACATAGATTAAGAAAAGAATGGGTCCCATTACTGATCCCTGTGGGACTCCTATATCAACGATTTTTCTCCCTCGACGAAACTCTACCCACCCTGACATTATGCCTACGGTTTTCTAGGTATGACTCCAGCAGCTTTATGCTAATCCGATCAAATCCATAGTACGTGAGTTTATTTATTAAGATTCCATAGGAAACACAGTCAAAGAATCTGGCAATGTGGTAGTGTCGGTCTTCAAATGCATCTATAATCTTGGAGAGGAGGCTCTGAATGCCAAGAACAGTGCTCCTGCTTTCTCTAAACCAAACTGGCAATTTGGGAAGGACGCTGATGCCCTGAAGACGTTGCTCTCAAAGTAGTGAGTGATTCTTCGGAAGATGCATTTTTCCACAACTTTTGACAATATAGGGAGCAGAGAAATTGGGCGATAGTTTGATATTTCCCCCTTATCACCTTTCTTATGAATACGTACAACAATGGCTGTCTTCAGGGCATCAGGGAAAATTCCTTGGTCAAAGCATCTAATGATTAGTTTTGTAAGTGGTGTGATGATCAAGTTCTTTATTGATTTAATGGCTTTGCAGAGAATCCAGATATATCTTTACTGTTTTTATTCTTAAGGCTGTTTATTACATCCCTTACTTCGTTGCATGTGATATGTCCCAGTGAAAAAGTCACACCAGGCCTCTGTATATTTTCCAGATATTGAAGGGGGTCCATTTCTGTTCTAGGTATATTTTCCTTGAGGCTATGGGCTATACTGGTGAAGAACATATTAAATGCATCCGGCTCAATGGATGGAGTTGCATTCTCCTTTTGCTGACCTCTATTATTGTTGATAATGTTCCACATACACTTTGTGGGGTTTTTCGCAGTGTTGATCATATTGTCATTGGTTAAGCGTTTATGATCCTTGATTGTTTGCCAGTAAGTTCTCATGAGATCATAATACTCCTTTAGCAGACTCGCTCAATTTTTTTTTATCTTACTTACTTATAAGATTTATTTAAATATTAAACTGTGTGACATTGACATTTCTCAGTATAGTAGTCTGCTTATCTATCATCCTGCTGTTTTGCTTTATCGTTGTCACCTCAACGTTCAAGCCAGCAGTTGGTGGCACCTTTAGGGGTTGTTGGTAACCTAACTTAGGACTGTGGTACTGCTTTTGCGTGTCTGATCTTTCCGTGGGATAACCCTTCAAAGACGCTGCGTTATTTAGTTGCTTAAGCACATTGTTTATTCATTATGTTTTGTTTGGTGTATTGATAAAGTGGAGTTATGCATGGAAAAGTTATCAAAAAACATGCTTCAAGTGCTCTCTTAGAGCAGGGCGTCATAATTAACGCTAACTATTTACAATATATACAACATAGAGTACACCACAAATAAATCTAATAAAAGGTGAAGACTTAATGTCTGTTCAGGTAGGATTGTAACGGTAACGGGTGTGTGGGTCGAGCCTCCGCGGTCCGATTGTGGAGACATGGATGCTTCGGTGGCTTGAAATCAAGTGAGCTACGGGGGAATTGTGGTTGTATTTATATTGGGAGCAAGTCCCTTGACAAGCCTCGCCCCCGTGTCCGAACACGGTGAGCGGGCAAATCGCGCGACAGGTCACTTATACCACGGTGTTGTGTGGTTAGTTCCTGTGCTCCTGGTACTTGGGAATTTTAAAAAGTCATTTTTTTTCCTAGATTTTCGAAAGTTTTTCGAAAGTTAAAGGTTGGGTTAAGTATTATATTTACAATATTTACAATGTTAGTTATTCATAAGGGAATTTTAAGCCTAGGGGGGCATTAGTTGGCGGTAAAAGAGGGTGATTTCCCTATAAATGGTGCCGTGTGTCAGCGGATGCTCTGGGCTGTATCGTGTATTAGCGATGTCCGCTGTGAGAGGCGACCCCTTAACCTGATTTTCGAAAAACCTGCACGCGAGGCTGTCGATATATTCCTCGACATAGTCGATTTTCGCCCACGCGTGCAGGTATTCAACCCTGACTTGGTCCCACAGGGTAAGGGAGAACGCCGCCCGCAGGTAGTGGTTCTGTATAACTTGCAGTTTCTTTTTATACTGTTTGGCCACAGAGCACCACACTGGCGCGCCATACATCAGGGCTGGTTTGATTATAGATCTGTAAAGGGTGAGCTTGTTGAGGGGGCTCAGATAAGATATGGTCCCGATCAGCACGCCCAGCCCCTTTCTGATCATAGCATTTTTTGCTGTTATTGCTTTCATATGATGGCTGAAATTTAATTTGTTATCGAACGTTATTCCCAAGTACTTTACCTTTGGTTTAGGGGTTATAGCGATGTTTTCTACTATAAAAGGGGTCACATTTATATCTTTACGTTTCCTAGACATGATAATTAGCTCTGTTTTTGCAGTATTCAATTAAATTTTCCAGAGTTTATAAAAAGGGATCAGGATATCTAAGTGCTCAGCTAGGTTAGATTTCGCCACTTCAGCTTGGGATTCTTGGGAATATATTGCTGTATCGTCAGCAAACAAGGCGAGATGGGTTTCAGGATGAGACGGGATATCTGCAATATAAAGATTGAAGAGTAGCGGCGATAGTACGGTACCCTGCGGCACCCCAGCACGTAGTCTCCTACTGGCTGAGATGTGTTTGCCTATGCGGGTTGAGAAAGAGCGCCCGGCAAGATATGACTCGATTAGGGCGGTCCAGTACAAAGGCATACTGTACTTTGCCAGTAATTTATACAGGAGCCCATCGTGCCATACCCTGTCGAACGCTTTCTCGATATCAAGCAACAATAGGGCAGTAGACTGCCTACTATTGAAGCCTTTATAGGTATCTGAGGCTATTTTCGCGGCCAACATGACAGTGCCATGTTGGCCCCGAAAGCCAAATTGCTCAGGGGGGAGGATTTTTCGATCCTCAACGGCTCTATTTAGCCTTGATAGAATAATTCGTTCGGCTACTTTACCTAAGTGTTAAGTAATGAGATTGGCCTGTATGAGGCGGGGAGGGTTAGGTCTTTCCCTGGTTTAGGGAAATGTACTATGCACGCTACCTTCCATGGTTCAGGGAAGTGTTGCAATCGGATGATCGCGTTAATTACATGCATATATTGGACGAGGGTTTTCTTAGGTAGATTTTTTAGGACTATATTCGGAATGGTATCCGGGCCGGGCGATTTATTTCTCGGAAGACGGCTAAAGCAGGACGCCCACAGAATCGGCACAGACCGGCTCGGCACGGCCAGCACTGCCGGCATTCGTTATTAAACGAGATGCCGTTCGCGCTGTTCCGATTAAATGGGCGCTGCCTCGTTTAATAACGTACATAGCAACTTATGCCGGCCGTGCTGGCCGGTCTGTGCCGATTCAGTGGGCGTCCTGCTTAAGAGTCTTGCGGATTTCCGCAGGGGTAGTTTTCAGCTTATCGAGTACTAACGGGGGAATAGGGTACATGGTGTTTCGAAAGATAGAGATAGTGTTAGTGTATAGCTGTTGTTGTTCAGGCAGAGTATCCGGTGTCTCGCTATAGACGCCCTCCAAGGCTTCCGCTCTTCCTAGATCATCTATGATGTCTAGACCACGATGTCTTATCTCAGGAATTTGCGCGTAACCTCCGCGGACTCGTTTGACAAGCTTCCATAGCGAGCCATCATCTCTGCTTACACTGTTTATGTAGTTTAGCCAGGTTTGATTCCTGTGCTCTCGGATGAGTACCTTGATTTCCTCCGTCAGCGCATTGATACGCGCGGTTCCCGCTCTAGTCCTATTTCTTTGCCATCTTCGTCGAAAGCGGTTTCTAAAGGAAATGAGATTCAGGATATTTTCGGGAAGGGATTCAGTCCAGGGTTGTATATTAACCCTGGGACACAATGCATGACGGATGCGCTGGATGTTTGTTGTTAGAGTACTGACTTCGTTTTCTAGTTCCTGAACAGTTTCCATTTGCCCGCGAACAACCGTCAACTCATTCAGCCTGGCTCGGAACATACTCCAGTCAACATTCCTGTACGAAACGGCGATGTCGCTCGTCGGGGGGACCCTATGGTACAGGCCAATCTTGACTGGGAGATGGTCCGAGTTTAGAGTATTGAGCTCTTGCAGTTGAGTGGTTCGTATTGCACCCCGGGTAATAGCGATGTCCAGGAACGAGTCAGAACGTAGAAAGGTGGGATTTGGAGTTCTATGATAGGACATCTCCAGGTCGTTATCGATTACTCTTTTGAGCAATCTGCCCTTGGCATTGGTTACGCCGCCCCAATCAGCATGAGTGGCATTAAAGTCTCCAATAAGTAAAGATACTTTATTCTGCGGGAGCAGTGCAAAAAAGTCGCGGTCCGTGAGGCGGAGAACCGGAGGCGCGTAACCGCCGCAGATACGTAGGCCGCTCTCCATCTGGATGCAAACGTGTTCTATTGCAGTTCTAAGGTTTCGTATCCTTTTATAGCGGAGCGACCTATGTACGAGACAGGCCACGCCTCCTCCGATTCCATCGGGCCTATCAAATCTCTTTATGTTATAGTGTTTGATTTTTAAAGTATAGTCTGGTGTTAGTCGTGTTTCAATGAGAAAAACGACCTGAAAATTGGACGAATACATGAAATTACGAAACTCGCCCACTTTAGACCTGATACCGTTACAATTCCAGCATGCAGTGTAGAGCATTTTTACACATTAAATGTGTTATACTCGTATGAGAAAAAGCGCAGAGATGCCTGTATGATCTCTGCCTTGTTCCCTCTGCATGCTTCTAGCATGTTAGAGTAATGCTCTAGAGCTAGAAATAGCTGTTCGAGGTTAACTAATGAGTTGATTTTGTTTACAACATTGCTAAGGTTAGACATCATACTAGAAATGTTACTATTATTTACAGAATTTACATTAGGGTCGCGAGCAGTACCACTAACCTGTACATTGTTGCTAGAGTTGACGTTTTGGGGCTCCTGCCTGCGGCGTATCGTGGGGAATTGTCTTGAGTATTCGTCTTCTCGTTGGCCATTGCTTAGGCCTTGGCCCCGTGGGCCGTCAGCTACGTGTTGCGTCCTCGGGTCTCTCCAAGCAGGTTTCGCCGGGGGTGGTGCAGGGCGAAATGTCTGCTTGGGCTTGCCTGTTGTCGTGGTTTGTAGCATGTTTACTTTATATACGAATACAGGACATTCCACGTCGATGGAACGGTGCGAGCCGCCGCAATTAACGCACTTTAGAAAGTCCTGATTGCAGTTAACAATTTCGTGGGGACCGGCGCATTTGCTGCAGGCAACACGGCGATTGCAGTATGTTTTTGCGTGACCGTATTGCTGGCAGTTCTTGCACTGCAGCACCGATTTCCCTGAACGCCTGGTTTCCCAGCTTATCCTGACATGCATTAGGGTCCTAACGTCATTATTTAGTTTTTTGACTGTGTAGTTAGTGCCTAACACAACCAAATACTTCGGCACTCTCGTCTTCCGCATTTCGAAGACATTTTTCGGTTTGATATCGTACTCGTCGGAGAGAGCTTCCGTTATGTCTTGAGGTTTTATGTCCCCGTCCAACCCTCGGAGAACAAAGGCTCGCGTTTTCTCTTGTGCCTCGGCATAAGTATGATATTCTGTGTGCTCATGCTCGAGAGTTCTTTTTAGGGTGTGGAGATCATTTGTCGTTTCACAATATACTATCACTGAATTTTTGGTGTATTTCAGTTGATAGCGTGAAATTCTCATTGTTTTCAGATCTTCGCGTAGCTGTTTGTGGTCCTGTGGCCTACCCTTGATGACCACAGGAGGGGGTGGTTGGACTTTCGTTTTTGGGGGGGCTTTACCCTTACGGCTCTGATTTGCCCTCTGTCTGGCGCTTGCCGAAGCTGTCGTTGAGGCCACGCTTACCGTGTCCTCCTCTTCTGTTGGCATGTCTTCCAGGGGCTGATATTGGTTGTTGGTGGGTATGGGGGGTTGGCCCATGTCCAGGGTGGTTATCTTGAAGTTTTTCTTGAAGGGAATCTGGCGAAAAGGCGTTTTGAAAACGTCCTTCTCGCTTGTCTGAATCAGGAGAGCAGGATTCCCTGGAGGAGGCGGGGCCAGAAAATTGGAACCGCCTTCTTGCCCTGTTGTTGATACTGTCGAAGTCGATGCTTCTTTCGACTTTTCTTCAGGTGTTTTTTGCATGTTTTGTCTTTTTTGTGTATCGGTCAAGGTGACCTTCTGCTTTTTGGAAGGCTCACCCAGCATGTTCGTTGGGCTTGCCTTTTTCTTCCCGGTGTCTATTTTCGCTTTTATGCTTTTGATTCTAGTCGGATGAGTGTCTTTATAATGTTGTCGGATTCTTGTGGTAAGCTTCAGTATGTCGTTTTGGCTAAGATCGCAAATACTTCTTAATTTTTCTGTGTCCAGTCTACACTGGACGCAGATTTCAGCGTAACTTTGGGAACGATTTCTCAATTTTAAAATATTTGAGTCGGATACTTTCAAGTCGGAGTTCGACCCGAACGAAACGTTGGACATATTGTCCTCATCCTCCGTGATTTCGCCCATTATGGGCTTTTTTGCCGGGGTTACGTCCCCGGCGACTAAGAAAAAGTAGTAATTACGCTCTAATTTGTATATCTAAGTAGAAGTACCCGGAATAAGCGAAAGTTTTTGCGGAACGTAAATAAACAAATATTTATTTAGCAATTTTTTGTCGCGATAAACGATTTAAATCTCGCTTGGTTCGATTGCACAGGGAACCAATTGACCTGTTCTTCGATCGACGCGCGATCGAAGAATTTTTTTATCGACTAGCCCAGCTTTAGCCTTGCTGCTGGGTACAATATCTTCGCTAATGCAATGCTCGCAAGAAATTCCGAGAGTGACAGAATTGCTTGGTGTCTTATCTTGATAGCAGTCTTTGCTGCAATAAATATATCATCACTGAACATATACTGCTTTATAAATGCGTGGAATTTTAACGTTTTCTTCTGTGTTTGCTCTTGAGACCCTGATGTATATGAAAATATATTCATGAATATATTACCCATGGTTATTGCACGGGGAATAGACACAACTGTATGACCGGATTCTTGAGGTTGAGGATGTGCCAAAATGACATTGGACATCTTGGCGTTCATTTATTTAATGGATTGCCAGAAATGAAAAGAGAATTACCCTTATTGCAATTAAAAAAATAATATTTTGACTGCAAAGCATTCTATTTTGTTCGGAAATTTTCAAATGACATTGTCATTATTTGAATCCCGCTGTACTATGTCATGTTAATGTGTTAATTACTTACGTGTTAATTATATTTATTACATCCCAAACATTTACATCCTTTAGAAAAAAAAACTTCTTCATCGTATAGTAGGCGTTTGAAATAAGCTTTTCTTTAATTCCTATGTTTGTTAAAATTGTTTGTTTTTCTTATGAGATCAGACCTATGAACCCATTCGCAGTTAGATTTCTCTTTTATTCTGCATTACCAAAAACCTTATAGATATTAGCATTTTCTGATACACATTTTTAAAATAAATAGTTGGATCTATTTTTGCCGAGATTTTCCTTTGGTTGTTAAAAAAAAACATAGTTCATTCTTCGAAGCTTGAAGTGCTCTTTGACTATATTCTTACTTATAAGTAACTAAGTATTGGTAGACCAGATCATTTTTAGTCTTAAAAACGTGAATAAATAACTGCTGATTTGCTGTAAATAATATTCTGACAATTGGCATTATCGGATAATTGTACGTCAATTGTAGAATGTATTACATTTTTAAATGATGACATCAAATCACCTTAAATGAAATAATGTATTGATTATTCATTAAACATGCACTACCAACTGAAGTTTAAAAAATAGTGTATATTTGTATTTAGTGTTGAAATACATAAGGTTTAATTATATATTTTTATTTCCAGGGTACAGTTAAAGAAGCTTTCTGCAGTGTTTATGTCATAAAATGTGAGTATCAGTTATTCAGTTCATGTATTCTTTATGTTTCTGCGTGTCTAAGTATTATGTTTCACAGTCAATTTGTGATGTAGTGCATTTCGTCGAAGGTTCTAAACTTTAACTTTGTTAAAATTCATGCAATTTAGTACTTGAATTCTTAAAAAAATAGCCCCTAAAGTTACATGATGACTGCATAGTTCAGATGAAAAACATTGATTACAATTGTTTGTTTTGTCTTTCGCTCCTATCTGATATTGTATGAAAGGTACTTAGGTTAGAAGACTATGTGTTGATAAATTATTTTGATTAGCGTTTTTGTTTTCAGCGCATAATATGACTGGGGTGCTGTTTATGACGAATTTAAGGCTAACGGTAAGACATCCAAACTTTATTCTAGTGATACTAATAACAGTTGTACTAAACATATATCATTCAGTACTGTAATTATATATTGGAATAATAACGGTTGAAATATGCTCCACTATTTGATTTTTTTATCACTAAATTCTGAGATCTACTTATTCTAAATTCAGATTTTAAATAAGAGTTCAGATTAGGAATTCCGAATTTATACTGTCAAAGTTTGAGTCTATAGTCAGACTAAAGTGTGCTTTCACACTTAAGGTTGAATTCGCTGTATATTTTGTTATCTTTATCACCTAAATGAAATTCATACATTTTAATATTTAATTTCCTTAAGAAACCACTAAAGTGACATGATGACGTTACTCATAGCTTTCATGCTGGGATGCTTTTGAGAGTAAGCGTGGGGATAGAAGTGTCCTCGTGGAGTGAGCGTGGCGTGGTGGACGTGCCATTAGAATCCGTATTGGTCCCACTGCTTTTTTTTTATCAGACTGGCCCAGCTTTAGCCTTGCTGCTAGGTACAATATCTTCGCTAATGCACCATCATCTGCTCGCAAGAAATTCCGAGAGTGATAGAATTGCTTGGTGTCTTATCTCGATAACATAGCCCGGCAGCTCGTGACAGAAAAAAGAAACTCATATTTTACAGTCTGCCTTTGATAGGGGACATACTTACAGCCGTAAGCTATTGAAATTTGTATTGAAAATTTTTCGCACCGTGGTAATGCATGTTGAATCATGAATTATAGTTTGCAAAAAATAATGGTCTCTTGGAACAATTTTTTACAGTCTGCCAATTACATGAACACAAATTAAGTTTGCCAAATCTGTCATAAGCTTATTTGCAGACGTTTTTCGAGAGGACAATAGTCACGCATGCTCGTGTAATCTTGTAAAAAAAAAACGTGTAACTTAGAACATTTTTTTACAGTCTGCCAAGCACAAGTTAGACTCAGTTATCAGTAAACTTATAACAATTTTCCTAAGCAGACGTTTTGCAGATGTAGTGTGACTAGTTAATTAACGACATGTTTATGATAACTCTGACAATTTTTTACAGTCTGCCTCTTAATTAATTAAAAACTTTTTCGAAAAATATGATATTTAAAGCTACTGGCAGATGGATTCAAATAGTTTGAGTTATAGGCAGACGCAGTTGAACTTGTAAAGAAAAAAAATAATTTTTGGCAATGTTTTACAGTCTGCCTTTTTTTTTGTAATGTTTAGTTACTGAATAAGCGTAATATTTAAATGCAGACGATTCGTTAAAGTACAAATGGAAAAAAAGAATTGTTCCCAAAAAATTGACCCCAAACAACAAATGGGATAATTTTTTTCAGTCTGTCAATTTTTTCTTTACGTTACGTTTAAACTGAGTAAGGAGAAGCCGACGATTTAAACGACTACTAATGTGAATAATAAATTTTAAAACAAAATATAAAAAAGACACATGTTTCCAATGTGTACACGCCTAATTATTGTAAAAATGTTATTTGATTAAAAAGGACAAAAATCTGAAGGAATCCGTTCAATTACAACATATAAAAAAAACACGTGTGCACTATGTGCGCATATCTGAAGTGAAACTTCTTAAACTTAAGCGCCCTAGCCTTATACATATCGTAACGGATTTTCGTTCCGCTAGCTCGTGTGTCGCGGCCTTGAAAATTTACTCCCAGAAGTTTCACTTCAGAAAGTGTATTTAATGTAAAATGCTGGATCCGACATTTCAACTCACTTTCCAATAAATGAGAATACTGACATACACTATCATGATACTTAGTAACAAACATTTGACCGGATGAGCGCTGACCGTCATCTTTTATTTAGTTTTTTACTCTAGGCCTACTTAATTTTTTTTATTATCGGAGTAGGTAGTCATTGAAATAGCAATAGTTAGTAGGTAATGCAATAGCAGTAGTTGTTTAAATTGTGTGCCTTTCTCCAGTAAAGACCCTTGTATATTCACAAATCGTCTGCCTTTAAATATTACGCTTAACTAAACGTTACAAGAAAAAAAAGGCAGACTGTAAAAAATTGCCAAAACCATTTTTTTTTTCTTTAAAAGTTAAAAAAAGTTTTTTCGTATTCTGTATGCGCTGGATTTGTCTGCCAATTTTTTTATTCTATATTAAAAATTATAAAGTTTATATCTAATCTAGTTTGAATCGGTAAAAAATTGTTCCGAGTTATCATAAAAATGTTGTTAATTAACTAGTGCGTCTGAGACATTTATACACCTGCAAAACGTCTGCCTAGTAAAATTGTTATAATTTTACTGATAACTGAGCCTAACTTGTTCTTGGCAGACTGTAAAAAATTGTTCTCAGTTACACGATTTTTTTACAAGATTACACGAGCATGCGCGACTATTGTACTCGCGACAAACGTCTGCCAATAAGCTTATGACGGATTTGGCAAACTTAATTTGTGTTCATGTACTTGGCAGACTGTAAAAAGTTGTTCCAAGAGACCATTTTTTTTACAAACTAAAATTCATGTTTCGACATGCATTACCGCGGTGCGAGAAATTTTTAATGCATGTTTCGATAGCTTACGGCTGTAAATATGTCCCCTGTCAAAGGCAGATTGTAAAAAATTAGTCCCTTTTTTTCTGTCACGAGCTGCCGATCTAACAGTCTTCGCTGGAATAAATATATCAGCACCGAACATATACTGCTTTATAAATGCATAAAATGGCTGAACACGTGGAATTTTGACGGTTTCTTCTGTCTTTGCTCTTGAGACCCTGATGTATATGAAAACATATTCATGAATATATTACCCATGGTTATTGCACGGGGAATAGACACAACTGTATCACCGGATTCTGGAGGTTGAGGATGTGCCAGAATGACATGGGGCATCTTGGTGTTTATTTATTTAATAAATTGCCAGAAATCGATAGAGAATTAAATTACTCTTCTTGCAATTTAAAAAATAATTATATTTTGACTGCAAAACATTCTATTTGTTCGGAAATTTTCAAATGACATTGTCATTATTTGAGTCCCACTGTACTAGGACATATTAATGTGTTAATTACTTACATGGTAATTATATCACATCCCAAGCATGAAACATTGACATCCTTTGGAAAAAAGTCTTTCATCGTGTAGTAGGCGTTTGGAATAAGATTTTCTTTAATTCCTATGTTTGTTAAAATGGTTTGTTTTTCTTATGAAATCAGTTACCCATCAAAGTTAGATTTCTCTCTTAAGGCGCGTTTTCACGGGTCGGTTTGAGTTGAACGATTTGGGTCGATTATTGAATCGAAAGAAAATTGAATATGTAAACCACCGTTCGGCTTGGCCGTTCGGCGGAGTGAGTCGATTCGACGGAAGTAGGAAGACTGACTTCTGTTGGCCGGCGATTGCCGCCGAATCGATGTCGAACGACTGGAATGGAATGTATAAACTTCTCGTCGTACAGATTTGTATCGTTTCTTCGAATTATTCCAATAGTTTTTTCTAAAAGGTTTTCAAAATATGCATTATCCATTCTTAGGAACTTCCACAATCAAGGAGAATTATTCTCGAAGCAGACTTTATGATGCACCATGGGTATTTTGTCTTAAAATCCACGTTCATGTCCAACACCTTCGTTTATTTCTCTTCTTTATAAATTTTGCCATTACTTCATCTCGAATTGAACAACAAATTAATTGCACCCCAAGTAACACAAAAAGATTTATGAAGGTTAAACAAACGTTTATATCACTAGTTTATAGAGTAAAACGATGCTATAAAAGGTAAGATAATCAATTATATATTACTTATAGGGCTGCTATTTATCTTAAAGGGACCACTTTACTCAGCTATTATATAAAAGTTTAACTAAATGCTCCAAAAAAACTATTCTATAATACTTCTATATAACTCTTTTAACACGTATATATGCCTAATATATAGCCACTATATAACTTCTTGAACTTTATATATTTGGAAAGAGTTACCTACCGCCTTATTATTTATATATTTTATATTGCAAAATGGTTACAGGAATATCTCCTATTCCACTAAAACTCAAACTTAAACAGACATTTTGATAATTACAGAGGTTGTAGGAATAGCCATTCAGAATGGCGTCTACAGGATACGGAATTAGTTGAACGAGTTATGTATAAAACGCTATTGAGGGCAGGCGGGAGTACCTAAGAACGACATGCCAGAAAAAATTTATTGTAATTATGTAATATGCTACCTCGTAAAATTACTACTCGCCATCAAAATTTAGAAAAGTGACCATTTTTCTAAACGTTTAGAAATTATTTTCATAACTTATTTTTCATAAAAATCAATAATTTTGATGAATAGAATGTATTAATTTACTACCAAAACGTTTGTTTTCTAATAAAATACCGTTTCATCTTTCAACATTAATTCAGTAAACAATATGGGGTCGCTAACAAAAATTCTTAAAATCCTATGTAGTGGTATTTCGCGACGCCATTTTGCTTAAACAGGTAATCTGTCCCTTTGAATAATCTTTATAAAGCATCTATAAAGATATCATTTGTCTGTATAAGAGGATCTTAGAAATGTTTACAAAGCAAGTATATAGCTTAAAAGTCCTAATTATGTCTTTATAGAATAATTAAAAAGCTACTTTATAGCAGCTCTCAAATTACGTTCTTAAACCACTTAAAGAACTAAATTTAAGAACCAAAATATCATTTAAGCAGATTGGTAATCTGAGATTCTGCAATAACTCTATATAGTCATAAATGAAGCACTTGTAAATTATTTTGAAAGCAATTCGATATAAAGCGCCATCCTATGTGTTACTTGGGACACCTACATCAATAATTTGACGTGACGCCATTTTCTCTTACAATTATTCAACATGCATCGCCTACCGTGTAAACCTTTTTGCTTTCAACACAGGTCGAACTAAGGTCGAACGACCCAACTAACCCAAACACGCGCGTGAACACGCGCCATTACTCTGCACTACAAAAAAAGCTTATAGGTATAAGCATTTTTTGATACACATTTTAAAAATAAATAGTTGAATCTATTTTTACCGGGATTTTTCTTTGGTTTTAAAAAAGCCATAGTTCAGTGAAGGGTTCTGGGACTATATTCTTACTTATAAGTAACTATCTATTGGTAGACCAAGTAATTTTTAGTCTTAAAAACGTGGATAAATAACTGCTGATTTGCTGTAAATAATATTCTAACAATCGGCATTATCGGATAATTGTACGTAAATTGTAGAATGTATTACGTTTTTAAATGATGACATCAAATCACCTTAAATGAAATAATTTATTGATTATTCATTAAACATGCACTACCAACTGAAGTTTAAAAAATAGTGTATATTTGTATTTAGTGTTGAAATACATAAGGTTTA
>JAEQML010074170.1:0-14535 GCA_016904865.1 Pissodes strobi | reverse complement strand
ACTTTTCATTCCAAGTGCCCTCACGTGTTATTTAGTTTTCTCCTTTGTGGTATCTAATCTGTAAATATACAACTTCTCATATCGCTGATAGGTCAAAAGTGAAGTAAAATTAAGCCACTTGTCTCAGACGTGGCTTAATCAAATGTTGCTATACGCGATATAATTTAAATCACTTTCAAGTGCCCTCACTTTTTATTTTTAGTGCCCTCGCTGTTTTTACAGCATACTTGTCTCAGATAGAGCTTAATCATTAAATTAAAAATCAATTTTTCTTTCATGCATTTTATACTCTATTTTAATTGCTCTCTCTATTATTTCATTTCATTTTAATGTATTTGAGCTCTGGCAATACGAGCAACGGAGCATGTACTATTTAATTTTTCTGATCTGAATATGTTAAAGGGACATACGTGATCTATTTGCAAGGGCTAATATATTTGGGACGAGTGAAGTAATGTGTGCCCTAACTTTTCGATTTAAGCACTTTCACTTTTTATTTTAAATACTCTCACTTTATGTTTAAATTTTTATTTTGTCATAAATATGAGCTCTCGGTATACGAGGTCATATAGGAAAGTTCCACTTTTGATCGAACAAATGGGAAACTTTAATCTTCATATCGTACGTCAGAAAAAAATTGTTTAGTTAAATGTAAAAACAAATAAGGAGATGTTAGTGAAAAATTGATGTATTCTTTAAATCTTCGTACAATACTTTCGTCACCAAAATTTTTAATAATTAACTATTACAATTTTTTCAAATTTGATACAGTATCATAACTAGACGCTATCCTTACCTATATAAAAAATTCGCTATTTGGTCTGCTACTCTTACTCTTTTACCGACAGCCATCGTCACTCTTTAGTTACAAAATCAGCACAGGTTGTACCTGATTAGACCCGCTCTCAGGGTTGCCAGCCCTTTGGGAATTTTTTCAAATGCTAGAGATTTAACACGAAAATTTATTCTTATTCTGACATTGGCAATTTTCGAAATTCATAGTGAAACTGTTCAAAATCGAAGAGTTATCATTTATAAAACGATGATATTTAAAAAATTAGTACACATTCCTTGTTGATAGTAACTCCTCAGTCACACCACATATTTTAAACCATTTAATTCGCAGTAAATCGACAGTATTGAAGTTCCTAAGGTGGCAGCGAATTTAGTCACGAATGGATAATATTTACAGTTCCCAATTTAAACATGTTTTCATGGCATATTGTAAGTTCATTTTTGTTTATGGTAATGGATTTTCCTATTGTCTGAAACACATTATCATTCTTACAATTTTTGAATTATAAAATACATGTCTCCTACTTTGATTCGTATTTCTATTTAATCTCTATAAAATCAAGATGCATCAAGTGCAGAGTAATTTTAAGACACTTGTCTCAGACATAGTTTAACCCAATGTTACCATACGCGCACCGAGATTCTTATCTTGCTGAAGTGTATTTCTTGTTTACCTTTCTTGCATCTTCACTGTTGACTTAGCGCTCGATTACAACAGTTTTTATTTGTTTAACGGCAGTTCTGTAAATGTTTTATTTGTTTTCTTTTAATAACCACGTATATATCTGCGGCCATTCATTCATAACTCAGTGCCAGTGCCAAATGCCGTTTTTGTTGCTGTTTGGACAATTTTATAATACTTGCGTGACACAGAATAATGTCACATTCTACGGTTAATGACGAAAGAACGTTTATATTAACACTAGTTGATATTAATGTTTTGTTTGTCCCCCCAATAACGGCTAAATATTTCAGTTTAACTGTAAAAAATCATATTTTATTGAGATGTGTTGGAATTTAAGATAATCACTGACTACTGACCCAGTAATCTTAGGAAAAAGCTATCTTCCTTCCTGAATTTTCCTATATTAGTGTGAAGAGAGCAAATATTTGGGCGCCACATGGCTCATGGTCCTAAGAAAAACTTTATTTTAAAATAATCTATATATCTCAGTCATAATCTCTTCGCAAGCAAAAATATCTTAATTCAAATGCAATAAAACACCTCGATCTGAAATGCCATCATCTGGCATAGATAAATGAATAGTCTGCATCTCCTATAGCGTGAAGGTTCCTTTGGAGTTACAATATTCTGTTCCAGTATTCATTTTAGCTGGAAGGACAACCACCTTTTCATCTTGAAAAGTGGAAATATGAAAGGAGATAAGTGCCAAAATTATTCTTTGAAGATATAGGAGACAAACAGAGTTGAACCCAAAATAATAAAATTAATAAACATTTATCGAGTATCTTGTCACCAAATGTGCCGGAGAACATAGAAACTAACACAAAATAAAAATAAAATCCTGAAAATAATCAGAATAAAAAAAAAACAAAATCGTTCTTTAAGAAAGAAGTAAGTACCATACTAATTTCTTGAGAAATGGGACCAATGCATTTTTATTATTCTTGCATGGAAACATGTGCAGCTGTCTTTTGTAGGTATTCCTACATTGAGCAGCTTTCTATAAAATTGTTTCTTTCTTCGAATCCTCAATCGTCTTACCTTTTAAATAACATTTATTTCTTGCCATCCCTCTATGTCAGAATAGTTATTTTAAAATTTTGTAATACATGGATTGCTGCTCTGGACTCTTATTACCACAGCTTTACTTATTTTAAACTTTATGTTATTATTAATAATGGAATCAGCTGAAGTCTTGAGATCCCAAAACCCGTTCTTCATATCATATCTTCTTTTTTTTAATGGAGTGGTGTATCTGGCGGAATAAACAACTTTAAAACGATTAGATGTTTCATAACACGCTTCCATTTTTCTATTAATGTAAAAGGAGACAAGATACAATTTCATTTGCTCCACGTCCTGAAATTCCATCATGCCACATACACATATAAGAAATATTGGTATCGCCAATATAAATACAGAAGTTATAGTACGACAAATAGCATATATTTGAATGTGTGAAAATCGGCATTATCATATAACTTGTTCTAGGTCCATACTGATGCTGCATATTTCACTACATGGTTGTTGAGAACCAATCATATCTTTGCCATTTTCTTCTTACTTTTCGTTGCTTTCCAACGGTAAAGATCAAGCTTTGTTAGAAATAAAACGAAGAAAAAATCAGCACATGCGCAGGATGGACCAATTGACCAAGACAGCACCAAGTAATAATCAGGAAGAAGCCAGAGAGGAGAGTAATGAAGTAAAGAAATTTCAGTTAATCATGCGAAAGGCAAGATACGCAGCAAAATATTAAGAAAAGTGCCATTATGCACAAAAAATAGAACTAAAAGAACAACTACTAATAATTTTTTGTGAAGAAAATTGCCTAAAATTATAAATTTAGAACAGACACATACTGTAAAGGAAATTAAGTAAAAATACAAGGGAGCCAGAGGCAAAGTAACCAAGAAAGAAATTGGTAAATGCAAGGAAACCAAAAACTAAATAAGAAATAACAAAGAACTAAACAAATACAAAGGAACCAAAAATTAAGTACCTAGGAAGAACTAGAAACTAAGTAACCAAGAAGAAAGTATGAGTATTCAAGCAAAGAAATATCAGCTAATCATGCAAAAGGCAAAAGACGCAACAAAAAATTAAGAAAAATGCCATTATGGACAAAAAATAGAACTAAAAAACGACTACTAGTAATTTTTGGTGAAGAAAATGGCGTAAAATTATAAGTTTAGAACACACACATTTTTTTTAACAGAAAGTAAGTAAAAATACAAAGGAACCAGAATTTAGGTAACCAAAAAAAAATTGGTAAATGCAAGGAAACCAAAAACTTAATAAGAAATAACCAAGAAGTAAGCAAATACAAAGGAACCAAAAATTAAGTAACTAGGAAGAACCAGAAACTAAGTAACCAAGAAGAAACTATAAATAAATAAGCAGAAACTAAGTGAAAGGAAAACACAAACAAGGTTGTTGACAGTGGCGGATTTACCCTAAGGCCCGGTAGGCCCGGGCCTAGGGCGGCCAGATTTAGGGGCGGCCCCAATCGTGTCAAAAATAGTATATTACTTATCCAGGCCAGTAAAGAAAAAAATGTCTCAGATCACATGTAATTGTCGGCCGAAGCAAAGCTGAGGTCAACAAACATGTGATCTGAGGCTTTCTTATTTACTGGCCAAGGTGTGTATACTATATAAAAGTTGGCAATAAAGTAATTTCATTATGTAGTCGCAATTATTTTGTCGAAGCGAGAAACGAATGCAAAAGTGTGATCGACGAAACTAAGGACAAACACAATCAAAGGACCAGGAATCAACTTTTGCAATGCCCCAGTGGCTCCAGGAATTTCTGGTCGGTAGCAAAGGCAGTAAGTAACAACTTTACAAAAAACTAACCCACCTTTGACAGACGAACGTGGCATCACGGCGACTACAGCCAAGGAAAAAAAACATGCTCGCCAAAATGTTTTCATCACACTCTACCTTAGACGTCCCCCAAGGCAAGACTCTCCCCACTATATCGAACATCAACACTACCATGGCAGAAGTCAAGTTTCATCTCCGTGATATTCGCAAAATCCTTAAAGAACTAGATACGCAAAAGGCATCAGGACCGGACGGAATACCTGCCATCGTGCCAACGAACTAACACCCGTTTTTCCCAGGCTTTTTTCTCTGTCTTACGGAAAAGGGATTTACCCATCCTCTTGGAAAGTCGCTCGAGTGCAACCTGTTCCAAAAAAAGCAAGAAAACCACGCCCTCAAGCTATCGCCCAATTGCCTTGCTTCCCATAATCTCCAAAGTCAGGGAACGTGTAGTCAATCAGCAACTACTCAAGTACCGAATAATCAGCGATCATCAGTACCGAATAATCAGCGATCATCAATACGGCTTTCGCAAAGAGAGATCGACAGGAGATATATTGGCCTATGCCACTCCTATATGGAGTAGGGCAATTGAGAACTACGGAGAGTCTCGAGCGATTGCGTTGGATATTTCAAAGGCATTCGACCGAGTTTGGCCTGGCGGACTGCTTACTCTGCAGCTGGCTTGCCAGTTTTCTTACGAACCGATCTCTGCACGTTACAGTCGATGGACACACCTCAGACGCATTCACCATCAACGCGGGAGTGCTTCAGGGCGCAATACTTTCACCAACTCTGTTCCCCATCTATATTAATGACGTGCTGATCGAAACGAATAATCCTGTTTACGGTTTTGCAGATGACAGTACCCTTGTCTCCCACTTTAGATAAGAAAAACCCGTACCAGCGACTGAGACCGCATCATCACCACAGACAGGAGCAGATTACGGCAATAAATCAAGACCTGGAGAATGTTCAAACTTGGGGCGACCGAAATTTGGTCCAGTTCAATGCAGCAAAGACCCAAGCAGCAACGTTTACCAAGAGGGCCAAATACATCGGGCCCTGACATTGCTATGGCAGGATCGACCATTCCTTCATCCTCGTCAATCGGACTGCTGGGTGTCTCGGTCAACAGCAATATGTCCTGGCATGACCACGTTGCTAACATCGCAAAATCAGCCTCCCAAAAGCATGGTGCGCTATTTCGCAACAAAAAACTCTATACACCGCAGCAGTTGCTCTTGCTCTACAAAGCGCAAATAAGACCGTGCTTAGAATATTGCTCACATATCTGGGGTGCCGCACCAGAGCACACCCTAAAGCTGCTGAATTCCATTCAGAAGAGAGATGTGCGTCTCGTCGGCGACCCGGATTTGACCCGAAATCTGGATAGTCTGGAACACCGCAGACATGTAGCTGAGATGTCTCTGTTTTACAGATACTTTCACGGCAGATGTTGTTCCGAGGATTTAGCCCGCCTTATCCCGCCCCTGGCAAGTCCTGTCAGACGGTCACGACAGACGGCAAGAGCGCACCGGTTCGTCGTACAACTGGAAACACCTAGAACATCGCTTTACAGGAACTCCTTTGTCTGGCGCACTGCATCACTGTGGAACTCACTCCCAGGACATCTGTTTCCCACTAATTACAACCTACAACTATTCAAGATCCGTGTCAAACAACATCTTCGCACACACACCGCTCGTCAAGCGCCATAGGATCTCCCTCTAGTGTGTGTGTGTGCCACTGCCATAAAAAAAAACATACACAAAAGTCTATAATATGGTGAATGCTGAGAAAGGGGCGGCTGATAGCTTGGGGCCTAGGGGGCCGAGACTGCAAATCCGCCACTGGTTGTTGAGAACCAATTATATCTTTTGCCATTTTTTTCTTACTTTTCACTGCTTTCCAATGGTGAAGATCAAGCTTTGTTAGAAATAAAAAATAAAAATAAATCAGCATACGCGTAGGATGGACCAATGGACTAACACAGCACCATGTAATAATCAGGAAGAAGTCAGAGAGGAGAGAGTAATGAAGCAAAAAAATTTCAGTTAATCATGCAAAAGGCAAAAGACGCAACAAAAAAATAAGAAAAATGCCTTTATGGACAAAAATAGAATTAAAAGAACAACTACTAGTAATTATTTATGAAGAAAATAGCCGAAAATTGTAAGTTTAGAATGCACACATACTGTAACAGAAACTAAGTAAAAATACAAAGGAACCAGAAAATAAGTAACCAAAAAAAATTTGTTAAATGCAAGGAAACCAAAAACTAAATAAGAAATAACAAAGAACTAAGCAAATACAAAGGAACCAAATATTAAGTGACTAGGAAGAACCAGAATCTAAGTAACCAAAAGAAACTATAAATATATAAGAAGGAACTAAGGAAAAAAACATAAACAAGGTTTTTGAGAACCAATCATATCATTTGCCATTTTCTTCTTACTTTTCGCTGCTCTCCGATGGTAAAGATTTAGCTTTGTTAGAAATAAAAAATAAGAAAAATCAGCATACGCATAGGATGGACCAATGGACAAAGACAGCACTAAGAGAGAGGAGAGTCATGAAGCAAAGAAATTTCAGCTAATCATGCGAAAGGCAAAGGACGTAACAAAAAATTAAGAAAAATGCCATTATGGACAAAAAAATAGAACTAAAAGAACGACTACTAGTAATTTTTGATGGAGAAAATGGCATAAAATTATAAGTTTAAAACGCACACATATGTAACAGAAATTAAGTAACCAAAAAAAAAAAAAAAAAATAGGTAAATTCAAGGAAACCAAAAACTAAATACTAAGTAACTAGGAAGAACTAAGTAACCAAGAAGTTAAGTGAAAGGAAAACGGAAACAAGTGTGGTGCAATGAAAAATTGCTTCCAAGATAGCTAAATCTTATGAAGGCTTGCGAAAAATAAATGAAGTGAATTACGATGTAGTAAAGATCGAAAGCAAAAATGTGATCGTATAAACAAAAAATTCCCCAATCAGGAAAAAGCGTCGGGAGACGATAGTACAGGAAATACTGAAGAATCAATTATTTATACAAGAGGTAGAAGACACAGGGAGATAAAATGACACAAAATTGTCAAGAAAATAAGAATAATAAAATTACAAAGAAAACTTTAGGGAAAGAGTGTTAGCAATTTTGAAAAAAACGTAAAAAGGGTTACATAATAAAAAGTGTTAACGAAAGGTATCATCCTGAGAAAATCATAGTAAAAACACCTATGCCTAAAAGGAAAGAAACTAGAAATTGAGGAATATAATGGATGTTGGGGAAACACCCCAACATGTGTATTAACTTATCGTTTTTCACTGTATAATTCGGTGATAACACCCTGTATGTCCGTAGTATGAATGAGCCATAATTCAAACCCAAAAATTTATTTCACCCCAGGTAAACAGCAATTTGTGTCTTTAAACCATTGTCTCTCAGTTACTCCTTAGGCCTAAGCTGAGTTGTCGGTAGAATTGATTCCATTATACGAAGCAATCGCTGGAAAGCAAGTTGTCACTCCGTCAAGGAAAACGTTATTAATCGTTCTCCATTTAATATATCGTTGTCTCCGTCGAAGAAAAAACATGCTTCTACCCTCTCAAAAGCATCAGCGTCCGCGCAATTTCGCGCTCTGTTCCCCTTGTCCACGCCGGTAGGAGAAATTAGATCTTAGTGCCTGACAAACACTCAGTCACGAAGCAACGGTCCAGTCACCGCTCTTCTTGAGTTTGGCGCCAAAAACATCAGCCTCTGTCTCTGCCCTGTTTGACGCAAGATATTTAGTTAGTTTTCTCAAAATTCAAGTTTAGTTAGTCGAAGAAGTAATAAGTGCCTTACAAACACTCAACCATGACGCCAAAATATTTAGTAATTTTTCTCATAACATCTACAAAGTCGTAGCTCTGTTTTCAGTTTAGTTGAGTAAAGTTTAGTCGAAGAAAGAAGTAATAAAGTACAGTAAAACTGTTCACTCATAAAGTATCTATCTAGTCGTAGCTCTGTTTGATGCCAACATATTTAGTCATTTTCTCATTTGTTTGCTCAGATATTTAGAAAATATCTGCTGTACTCTGTTCTCCTTGTCCAAGCTCTGATAAGGAACTCTTTTGGGCGTTTTTACGCATTTTCTCAAAACAGAAACGTTGTAGCGCCACGTAGTTGCGCCCCTCCTGTTGATGAAGATGAAGGTAATATGGCGATTGGAAAAATTGAGGTTAGACAAATCTGTTCCTGTACTCGAGATTCGAATCAAATGTTCGAAGTCATATATCTCTGGTGAAGTTAATTTGAGGAAATTGCAGAAGCAATGTAACGAGGTATTTTGTGTGAACGAAAAGGCAGTTAGTTGAATTAAAAGAACGTTGATTAAATTCAGTAGAGAACAAGGCAATGTTAAATCAAATAATCAAGAAGTTTTATTAGATATTTACTCATAATTAACCTAAAGTAAAGTATTTAGTTTTATGTGTGAAAGAATGAATGTTTGAAAGTAGTTAGAAGCTAATTTATATATTCATCACATTTAATTCAAATTACATCTTGCATTGTTAAAGTGGCTAATACTTAAAATGCATGTTTCAATTCATACCCTATGAATAAAATCCCACCTACCTATTGTAATACAGTTCGCGAATTAAAGTGGTCAATTATAAAGTTAATTACCACCCCCTACTTTATGGTAATATATGATTTAAAAATTAATTGTTTATACTGACCAATGCAGATATGAGTGACTAGGAGAAAGAGTGATAATTTGAAATGCAAGTGTTAGTGATAAGTACCTTACTAGGAAAATCATAATAGGAACACGTGGGCATTCGAATAGAAAGAATTGAAAAGTCAAATAGAGATATAAGTAACGAAAAAATAAAGTTATAATTTTGAAGGCAACTAGACGTTAACGAAATTAGAAAACCAAGGGTGTGAAAATCTAAAAGATGCAAATTTAGTCCCAGATAAAAGTAAATAGAAAGTGTGTAAAGAAAAGTAAATAGTATCAGAAAACATTTAGAAAAAGTTATAATACAAAGGTTCTACGGAAAAGTAACATGAAGTAGTATGGCATACGAACCTAAGCAGCAGTAATATATATCATATATTTAACAGCAGTATGACAATATCGGAGTTTCAATGTGTAAATATCTATTATTTGGAGGAAACTGATGTAAACCATGTGTCCCTTCATGTTTGGAACAATATGACAAGATCAAAATAAAACAGGTTCACGCAAAGCTTTCGTAGATTGAAAGCGCCTTCTAGTAGAGGAAGCCGGCTAATATTGGCATGTATTGGTAGTAAAAATGTCTTTTACTAGCACTTCGGCCATGGAGGACATGAACGCAGAGGTTTTCGAGGAATATTTTGAGCAGATACTAGTCCTTATTCTTCCTCAATCATTTATCGTTATGGACAACGCTAGTTATCACTCTAGAAAAATTGAAAAACTATCAACTTTATATTGGAGAAAAACGATATTATCCGATGGCTTTTTTCTAGAACAACACCATAAGAAGAAGATATGATCAAAAAGAAATTACTTAATTTAATTTAATAGCATCCTTAGAGCGTGTAATTAACGAAGAAGAACGAGTGTAGGATCTTGATGGTATACTAGATGAGACTATAAGAGTCGCTAATTATTTCTCTGGATACCAATGACGACAGCACGACCGATAACTCAGAAGGCGAATAGAGCTACTCAGAAGACGACTTTTCACTTCTTTCCAACCCTAAATTGTGGGGTTTATTCATAATAAACACTTAAATAAATGTTTATTATTTCATTAACTCAAATAACTTTCTTATAGACCCGCCACTGGCATTTCGTTTTTAAGCGACATCTGAGGGAAGTAATAGCATCAATTCTTCTTGACCAGCGTGTAGCACCAAATAGTCTTATTATTTGTAATAAAATTGGTATTGTCGTATTGTGATATTTATTTCCTGATGTCCTCCTGGCCTGACGTCTGAAGTTTTCATGCTAGCCCCCCTGTTTACTGTTCATCTCGTAAACTAGATTGTTTCAGAAGTGCGTATTTATGAGAAACAGCCAAAAAAAAAAGAATTATACCTTTCAACAAATTTGAGCATTACATACGTATCTTAGTTTGATTTGGTAGCTTCTAGCATTAGTTTTTTATATTAATCCCTATAGCTTCTTTTGCTACAAAGACACATAATATGAGCGTCCAACTTTGTCTGGAGTTTAATGCAATTGAGGTTTTATCATTTCTTGCGTCTCCCTTTTCAGCTACCTCTTCCCAGTTTCGTGCGCTTTAGATAAATAATTTGGTTAGTAGGTACACTCGTCGCGACAAAGCAAAACTATTTAATTTCGAATCACCGTGTATATTTACCTAACGCTCCATCAATGGAACAATGTTAAGTGGAAAGACAAATAAAGACATATTAAGAAAGGCGCATATGCAAGGCAGTCTCAGAGTTATGTTAATTAGTTTTAATTTGTACTTTGGCCAGATGCACGAAGGTTGGCCTTTGCCATACAAATTTTCACCTTTAAAATATTTCAAACTCTCTTACTAATGAAGTAATAATTAATTATTATATACATTGTCGTTTTGTATTGCTAAGAAATAATACCCAAAATTTAAATTAACTTAATAGGTTCGGAGTTGAATCTAAAAAGTAAAGATTTGTTTAAATCCGAAAAGAAATGGCGAATAATCCTAAGGACATAAGGTAGAACTCATGCTAGGAAGCCATTTTGCGCGAACAGGGTGGCACGTTTATTATGGGATGACACCTTATCTCAGAATATACGGGGTGTACCAAAAAAAGTTCAATACAAAAGTTGTTTGGATTTACTTAAGTTCTTAAAATAATATATTTTTATATATACAGGGTGTTCGTATTTTCGTGGACAAGTATCAACTTCCTTATTCAAATAGAATACCGTGTATATTACGGCATTTTTTGATTCCGCATAAATTCTAGATATATATTATCCTTTACCTAAACTTAACCGTTTCCTAGTAGAAGGAGATCTACTTTAGTAGACTGTGTTGGCTTTTTTATAATAAATAAATACAGGGTGATCAAAAACTAACATTAAAAATTTAAATGAAAAAATCGTTAAAAGTAATTTTTTTCAAATGGACACGCCCTATTTTAAAAATTTTATCTTATTTAGCATTAAAAATAAGGGCGACTTTGTATAAGGTTGTCTACTTGAGAAACTTGTACTTTTTACAAGTTCTCAGTGCGGTAAATTTGTTTTTAAGCGACTATAACAACGACCGCGTTTGAAAGCAAAATCTAAAAAGTTAGTTAAAATAGTGGGAAAAGCCTTTTTTTCCTCTATCCCAAACAAAGCATTTTCGGATACAAGCCTATAAGAACCTGGGAAATACGCTGTCCGATGATCTTAATCAAACAGACGTTTTAATCGCTTACCTCTGATTTATAAATTCCATTATTCTTAAACCAAAAGTAAACGATAAAATTCCCTTTATCAAGCCTGTTATGGTTCGATAAAGTTTGGAAGTTTTTTCGTCGCATAACATCGTTCCGCTCGGGGTTAAAACATCTAAAGCAGACCTTCAAGGTGTTTTCTTGTTTGTTTTAAACCATCGTGAGTTAACATTGTTTGCTACTTCCTTAATATTGTTTGTTTTAAACCGTCGTCGGTAAATATCAGTTTCGTTTCGGGTACAATCTACAGACACGAAATCTTGATTTTTTTCTGGTACTGAATGAAGATGTATTAGAATTTAAGGTGCAAAGTTATTGTGAGGTGTGGTTTTTGTTTGGTTGAGTTCAGCAAGTGAGCACCTTTAATTTTCGCCGTCTGTAGCTGAGTGGTACCGAAGTGAAAATTATCACTTTGCAACATTATTAGTTAATTGCTTAACAACAAGGTTTGCTCAGCGTTTTTAATCTTATTTAAAGGCGTGGGTCGAAGAATTGGCCACTAAATTTACAACTAGGAATATATCATTGATTTTTGCCCATTGAAATCAGGGCAGTACAATTTAGAAGCATACCCTAGATAAGAATATCGTGAAATTTAAAAATAAAAGGTATTAATGAAAGGCACTTTTGACACTAACTTACCAAAATAAACATTAGGATTCCAATTAAGCTATTTATTCAAATCTTTAATGCTTTCATAAAGGCAATTAATTAAGTTGAGTTTATGGTATCGCCCAAGAACTAATGAGAAAATTTGTATATCGTCTGATTATCAGACTATTAAATCAAATTAAACTAAGATTCTAAGTTTTAATCTATATTCTATATCCTCAAAATTGACTAATTCCTATTTGGAAATAGTTTTAATTAACCTTAATTTCTTGAGGTTCTGGCTAATCGCACTTAATCACAAAGTACCAAAAATAAACAGTATTAATTATTAAACAAAAACTAATCTAAATTAATCCTATGCCAGCGATAATATAATTATACCAATAAATAGTTACTACAGATATACTAAATCAATTAATTAATTTATGATGCAAATTTATTTCTATGTAGCCGGTAAGTATCTCCAGATGAACATGAAGTGAGCTCATTTCGGGGCTTGTATTAAGGAGACAAGTTAAATGTTCAAATTGCGATTAAGTAAAACAGTCTACTGCCATGAGGCTTACATTTAATCGCACTAAAAGCGTATCGTTCAAGTAGATAGACGCTATACAAGAATAAATCATATAATTATCATAACATTAGCAAAATAAAGTCTCTACTCGAGATAATATCGGATATGATAATAAAGAAAATAAGTATCTCTAAAGAGAGAATGATAAGAAACAGGAACAGATATGTTAAATAAGCAAAAAATGGTAATTAACAGTAATAGGTACAGGATAAGATAGCAGACGACCTAGAGTCGTTAAATGATAAGTTAATAAAACAAAACGATAAGTAACGCTAATAGGACGATATAAGAAAGCAGACGACCTACAATCGTTTAGCGGTAAGTTAATAAAACAAATACGGTAAGAAATAATGTGGCTTATACTAGGAGCACCGCATTAAGGTGAATGTACGCAGTACAAAAAAGCTAAAAGTACTAATAACGTCCCTAATAGCTAGCTATTCGATATTCAAGAAGATATCAGACAAGATAAGGAAGATAATAAGTGTTAATTAATTAAACGGTAAAGAACGATAATTGAGACAATAGAAGGTCATCATCTACCTAAAGATCTTGACGGTAAATTTGAAGTAAAATTAAAAAGGGTAGGGCCTACTAGTAACTAGTAGACTTGGAACCTACCGGCTTTTCCTGCGGAGCTATATTTCCACCATGTGGTCGTATCACCTAGACCAAAGGTCTCTGTCTGGCAAAATTGAACCGGACAACTCTCTAGGTTAGTATAAAACAGGCCACTGAAGGACGTTTAGCCTCAATGGAGAAAATTCCGTCACAGGGAAGGTCCCTAGTTAAATTATAAATAATCTAACTATACAATATTCAATATAGACACACTAGCATGTAACAAACCTTTTTTCTATAGGAAGGGTAACCACGCTATCAGTAAAATATTGTTATTATACAATACGGCTGAGAATTTCATTCACCCGCAAAAATGTATATTTTAACAATTAAAATTACTATTTTGGTAGGTATCATCTTAGTTATTTGATTGTTAAAAAAAAATATCGCGATAATTTTTCTGTCACAAAAATTATCGCGATAATTTTTCTGTCAAAGTTATATTCAATGAAATAAAGAAATAGGCATTCATTTAGTTCAGCTTATTTCAGAAAAACAAATCTATAAAACAATACAAATTATTTATTATTCAAATTTTGGCAATTAATAACACAGTTGTTATAATAATTAATAACAATGGGATTTCTATTTGATGTCGAGGGTTGATGGGGCGCCTCCATTTGTCCTTCAATGGAGGTTCCGGCTTAGCTCATTGTACTCACAAGTGTATTGTGAAACTCTGAGTTTAATTGCAGATAAGGTTTGATTGAGCTTATATTCGAATGACCTGTCATTTTCACTATTCTTGAAGCCCTTTTGTGATAAATGGCTAACTACTGCTGATCTATGCGAATGATTGGTGTACTTAACTTTACTATCTGATGTTATTCCTGCCTTTTCAGCCGATTTTGCTGTCCATTTAGAAATTTCGTTTCGTCCAATCGGCGAATTTTTTAACCGTATACCGTTTTCTTGCCATTGAGGATTTCATGTCAAAAAGAATCTATTCGTTTTAATGTTAGGTCCTCGCTTAGAA
>JAEQML010074169.1:0-14535 GCA_016904865.1 Pissodes strobi | reverse complement strand
ATATTAGTTTCAGAATAACCGGTTGCATATTGGCAGAAAACAGTTAATTTGTCACAAATAGTATACAAGTTTTGTATTAGGGATATTCGATTTTTGCATTGTGGCTAATTTTTTTTTCTCAGTGCAGCTATAGATGACGAGACTACTCGATTGGCACTGCAAGTGAATGCCTTACAGGCAAAACTCGATGATCAATCATCACTTAGGAGCAAAAAGAAAAAGTTAATAAATGAAATTAAGAAAAACACCAACTGTAATTATTGCAAGAAGAAAGGGCATTGGGCACGAGAGTGTAGAGCACGAATAGATGACGCGAAGAAAAATACAAACAGAAATGCAAGTATGTCAGATACTGCTTATATTTGTGACTTGTCAAGTTTTTATTCCGCAAGCTCTGAAAGTGATGCACATGAATGGATATGCGATTCAGGTGCGAGTATGCACATGACGAATCGACTGAAATATTTTTCAAAACTTGAAAAATTAGATGCGCCAGTACTAGTGAAAATAGCCAACGACAAGGTGATTGAAGCAACAGCTAAAGGAACAATTAGTCTGCAAGCTCTAGTGAATTATAAGTGGCATGACAGGGTGATGACTAATGTGCTTTATGCTTCGGACCTTAAACGAAGCTTTTTTTTGTAGGTAAAATGACCGACAAGAAATTCACTCATCAAGCAAATCAGAGTGAATGCTATGATAACCTATGGTATATGCTGCTAAAAGTGAACGCTAAAGTAGAATGCAATCTAACAAAAACCAATTCGTTGAAATTAGGGCACGACCGATTAGGACATATTGATTTCAAGGCGATAAAAGAAGCAAGCAAAAATAACGTTATAAGTGATTTGGAACTTGCTGATCAAGATGAAGTTTTCTGTGAAGCCTGCCAATATGGAAAACAAACCCGAAAATCACATAAGCAACACGTCACGAAGGTTAAAGCAGAGAAACCTGGCGATAAAATACATTCCGATGTATGTGGTCCTATGAACGTTGACTCACCGAGCAGATCACGTTACTTTGTAGTTTTCAAGGATGACTGTACTGGATACAGAAATGTTTATTTTCTGAAACATAAGAGTAAAGTGTTTGCACGTTTTAAAGAATATAGAGCGTTGATCGAAAATCAAACGGACAATAAAATTAAAGTTTTTAAGAGTGATAATGGGACTGAATATATCAATGACATTTTTCAAAAATATCTACAAACAGAGGGAATATTGCATGAAAGATCGACACCCTACTCACCTCAACAAAATGGTTCTTCGGAAAGAGAAATAAGAACAATAGTTGAATCGGCACGCTGCATGATGTTGAATGGAAATGTTTCTACAGAATTATGGTCTGAAGCGGTAAATACTACGGTGTATATACTGAATAGAACAACATTGAATCAGACAAAGAAAATTACAGCTTTTGAAGCATTTCTAGGGAGAAAAACAGAAATAAAGCACTTGAGAGTGTTTGGATGTGCAGCTTACATGGCGATACCAGCTCAACTACGTAAAAAGTGGGACTCAAAAAGTAACAAGTTATTGTTTGTGGGATATGATGCATTGTCAAATAATTATCGATTATGGGACAAAAATAAAAGAAGAATAATCGTCAGCTGTGATGTAAATTTTAACGAAGAAAAGTTTGAAGGAATCAGTGAAGAAAAGAAAAACATTTTGAATTTTCCTCCTCATTACCAACTTGAAGAAAATGTGGATTCTGAAATCAATGAAGAAGAAAATGATCCAGATCTAGAGGCCGAAAATGAAAATGAAAATAACGAAGAAGACGACAGAATACAGCTACGTCAACGAAACCTTTTAAGACGACGAAATTACTATGGACCAGCCATATATTGCTCAATTTTAACTCCAGAATCTTACGAAACAACAATCCAGTCAAATGAAAATGAAGAATGGACGGAAGCAATGAAGCAAGAAATGGAATCATTAATGAAGAATGATACTTGGGACTTAGTACCTAAACCAAAGGATCATCCAATGATAGACAATAAGTGGGTATATCGAGTGAAAACAAACTCTAATGGTGACATAACGCGTTACAAAGCACGCCTTGTGGCAAAGGGCTATAAACAGCAAAAGGGAATAGACTATGATGAAACTTTTGCGCCGGTCGTTCCATACGATTCTATCAGGACAATGCTCGTGATCGCGATTGAAAATGACATGAAATTAAGACAGTTCGATGTACAAACGGCCTTTCAATACGATGATTTGGAAGAGAACATTTACATGACGCAACCTTTCGGTTTTCATGATAAAGACAAACCTGATTACGTATGTAATTAAAGAAAAGTGTTTACGGATTGAAACAAGCCTCAGTTTTCTTAAACAACTTAATTTTAAGCAATTAAAAAGCGATACGTGTGTATTCATTGGAAAATTTAATAATAACTTAGTTTACTTAGCCCTGTATGTAGATGATGGGTTAGTGATGTCACAATCAAAAGATACTATTGACAATGTAATTGAACATTTGCAAAATGAATTTAATATCACATCGCTTACAGTGTGAATCAAGTGAGCCGTTTTATAAATAACTGGGACTCGCAACACTGGTCTGCAGTCAAAAGAATTATGCGTTACAACAATAGATTATAAAATAACTCATCGCAAAGGTAACGAAATTAAAATTACTGGATATACATACAGATGCGGAATTTGCAGGCTGTAAAGAAACAAAAAAGTCCACAAGTGGGTACATTTTCATGATGGCAAATGGTGCAATCACATGGTCAAGCCAGAAGCAGAACATTGTGGCGCAGTCAACGATGGAGGCCGAATATATCTCAGTGGCAACGGGCACCAAAGAAGCTTTATGGTTGAAGTCATTCATGGAAGAACTGGGATACCCTCAAGAAAAATTGACGATCATGGTAGACAATCAATCGGCTATCAGATTGGCAAGGAATCCGGAGTACCATAAAAGAACTAAACACATCGACGTGCGGTATCATTTCATCCGTGATGTGATTAGTCGTGGCGAGATTGAACTTATGTTTATTGAAACTAGAGGACAATTAGCGGACATATTAACTAAACCTTTGCATAAAATTGTGTTTAATGTTTTGATTGAATTGATTTATATTAAATAGCATATAGATTAAGAGGGAATGTTAGAATAAGATATATGTAATCAAAATGCTTCTAATATTAATTGCTATTATTTAATAATATAAGTTCAGCCATACATAATGGGTCACAGTGTACGATATAGACATATTGTTTAGGCTAGCATTATTTTTGTTTTGCGCGAGAGCAACCTTTTTTTACTTAGTCGTCGTCAAATCCCTGCTAATGCGAAATCGCTCTCGTGTTCGGGAATTTACTTTGTAACGTTTATCTTTATCAATATACTTTTATTCACATTTATGGGTGTGTCCACTTTATTTCAGCAACAGCAATAAATAAACAGGCTAATAAAGTACATGCAGTAATAATCTATTCATCTATCGAGAAATTGCATTAGTCTATTTATTTCACTGAGAGAAAAAAAATTAGCCACTATGCAAAAATCGAATGACCATAATACAAAACTTGTATACTATTTGTGGCAAATTAACTGTTTTTGGCCAATATACAATCGGTTTTTCTGAAAGTAATATCGCTAAACTATGACGATTATACAACTACTGTATACCGATTATTAAATAATCATATAATTACAAGATCAATCGACTTACCTGTAAGGAAGATCGATCGGAATTATCCGAGCATCTCCGCCATCCCTCATTACACTTTGTAGTATACAACTTTTTCCCAATCGGTACAATTTTTAAAGAAGTTATCTAAAAACATGGTGATTCAGCCGACCCTGGCTAGCCGCTCGAGCTCATGCATCGCCTTGATGCGTCATTACAATTTTGGTTCGTGAGATTTTTGATTACATTGCATTTGGGGTGATAGGGAGAAGGTAAAGACTGGGTGGGTTTGTAATGAGGGATGGCGGAGATGCTCGGATAATTCCGATCGATCTTCCTTAGAGGTAAGTCGATTGATCTTGTAATTATCCTTCGCATCTCCGCCATCCCTCATTACACTTTGTAGATGTTTAAAGTATTTGCGATGTAATCTACATTAACTGAAAACTGCGAGTTTTCTGTAGTCCTAGATTTGTAAGGCCCTTTTTATAAACTAAAATTCAAATTTATAATCATTAGATTTAATAACACACACACTGAAAAAAAAATATTTGATCCAAATAAAAATGGAGTTTATTCAAGCAAATATTTGTTTGATAATGGCCAAACAAATATTTGCTTGAAAAAAAATTAATATTTATTTGATTTATTTTTAAGTTTTTCTTTGTTCGAAATAAATATTTATTGCGAACAAACAATATGATTTTATAATCGTTGTTCACATCAAATAAAAAAAACTTTAAAACAAATAAAATTATTTTGATTCAAATACGAGAAATTATTTCGTACAAATACCCAAAACATTGGCTTAAATACCCGGCCTATTTAAATTAAAACACAAAGCTTTTGGAACAAATATAACATATATATGTTCTAAAACCTTTGTGTTTTGACTGAAATCTGAGGTATATTTGTTCCAAAAACTTTGTATTTTAATTTAAATAGGTCGGTAATTTAAACCAATGTTTTGGGCATTTACACGAAATAATTTCACTTATTTGAATCAAATAATTTTTATTTGCTCAAGCCTGTTCAATGTTTCAATATGTAGCTTAAAAAAACACTGTTATTATTATTAAGACGTATTTAGGTTTCACGTTTTAGTTGAAATAAACTATATGTCTTAGTTTTCTTTGAAATGCTAAAGAATCCAAATTCCGAACCCTATCTAACCATCGATTTGTAAATGGTATGTCAGAACACTTAACTTTTAATTACCAAATTCATGACAGGAACAGTTGCCCACAGTAAATAAAATAAAAGTTAAAAAGGGATATCCAAGAAACAGTTTTATTCAAAGGTATTAAAAACAAAGAACAAAACGAGTATTTCCAAAATATAAATATAAAATATAATCAGATTATGTTGTCTCAGCTTATCACTGGTTTTGAAAGCTAAATAATTTTTATAATGAAAAAAAACTATTATCATAAGCTAAAAACATCTTTTTTCTAAATACTAGATAGGAACATAAACATATTATGGGATAAGTTTGTACTACTTATTAATATTAACGGTAACTCACTAGTTTTTATAAAAACTACTAAAATTCTAAAGTTCATAAAAATTTTATCATATAAAAATAGTAACATTTTACGTAATTAAACTAATAGGACAACTACCTCTCCAGATCCAGTGTAATGAGCATTGAACGGAAATGGCACAAGATGTCACCGATTCTATTGTTAGTAACGACATTAAATCGATTTCCATCAGGCTACGTAAAACTTCGATGCCGTCAATATTTTGATCTAAAAATAAAACAACAATAACTAAAACAAAAAATAATAGAAACGAAACAATTGTGACTGTTGTTCATGATGCTATTTGAATAGCCTGTTATATTGTTTAAAAGTATGTCATCCATTTAACAAAAATAATATTTTTTTAAATACTATTAGATTTAATCGAAATAAAAAACAATTTGCTTCAAAACTGTACTTCCATGGATCAACCATTTATTTATTCAGATTAAATAAACAGGTCTTTGAAATACCTATCAATTCATATTATATTATGTAGGTACATACAAGAACGAAGGGGACGCCATTGAACTTGTACAACGTAAAAAGCAAAAATACTCAAACACGATCATACGCCAAACTGCCTAAGCGAACTGTTATACACTATTGTAGGCGTATATCGCGTGAATTCATCTGCATCTCTAGGTAGTAACAGCAGAAAACAATTTTTAATTTGGTACTAGTAAAACTCACGCCATTTTGATTATGAGAGAACGCTTCTTATTTACAAACGATTGATTAGGTACCTACCTAAGTAATATAAAAAAAATGTAACTTACCTTGAAAGGAGGGCACAAATGACCCAAGTCGCACTTAATTAATATATTTTCCATCACAAATACTAACAAAATAGCGACAATGGGTGGATAAAATTTCCCTATAGGACGGCAACAGAAATGAAACTGAACTAAGGGCCCGAGACGGGGACTGGGAAGCGTAGAGCGTCGACGCGGCTGCGCAACTGCTACGAGTTGTAAGAGAGATATTTGATCAAATATTCACAATCTTTAATTTAAAGCAACCCTTATTTGTTTTAAATAATGGAGAGGTTTCGTATCTATAAATCTTTAAAGCGAATAAATATGTGTTTAATATGGAAAAAAGCCTTGCTATCACAAGGCAAAGAAATAACCAGGAAAAATCAAACACGCCCAAGTATTTAAATTAAAGAAATTTTGTTTAATCTAAATAATTTTTATTTAAAGCAAATAAATAAAAAGCAAAGAAATATTTATTAAGGATTTTTTCTCACATTTTTATCAGTGCATCATGAAGGTAGATATATCATGTTTAACGCTTAACTGATATTAACCCTTAACTTATTTTTAATACTATACCAATATTCTTATGTAATATGATAACAACTTGGTAAGTAAGTTATAATTGTAGCTTAATATTTATATGATTCCTTAGAGTTTATGGTTCAATAAACAAGATGCCAATTCAGTGGGATTACCCACGCCAAGTTTTTTATAGAATTTCGAGAATACTTTTGATTTTTCTGTCGAGCCAGCTGTCTTCTGAATGGTTTGTAATGTAACTCCCATTCTTTGAGCTGCTGAAGTTGCCCCGTGTCGCGTGCTGTGTGCCCCAAAGATTTCGGTGTTTATACTGCTGGCTTTTAGTATTAACTTGACCCATCTGCTAATAGTTTGACTGTTGTCTGGGTGATAGGGCTTTTTGTGAGTGAGTATTACATTTTGTTTGGTTTTGCTACTTGTGGTATCGATTGCATCTGCAAATGCAACGATCTATTAGCATATTTACAGTATCTGTGAATGCCGTAATTTCTGTTTTTGAACAAAAAGATAGGTATGTTCACTAGCTGCAACTGCAATTGCAGACAGTGGAGGGTACGATCGATTGTATCTGCTAATACAACGAACTATTCACCTTTTATTGACTGGTAGCACCCTTTTTCCTTTTGTGCGTTCTATGTAAGTCTCTAATAGTGTGGCTATACATAGTTCAGGTTGATTAATAAAATAAGGTAATATCAAACTAGGTTGAAGCCTGTTTAAGCCACTTGCTTTTATTTTATCCGGGAATCTGATTTCAATTATGTATTCATATTTAAAAAATATTGTCTATTTTTACTTCCGGGTTGTCCGTGATTTGTGTGCCGTTATTAGTATTAAGAGTGTTACTAGCTTTAAAGTTAGATTTGTAGATTTAAGAATTCGTGAGGGTACATGCTCTTTAAGCGCTGTAGAACTGGGTAGGAATCCCAAGTAATTGAGTATTTTGATTTTGGGGGTCTTATGTTAAATGTTCCATTGAGAAAACTTTTTATAACCGCTTCGTCTTTTGTTTGAGTAGGATGACTCCGAAGACAATTGAATATTTAGGAGCTCAAGAATACGTTTACGGTTTTATTATATATTTGTTGGCGCTTAGAAAAACAGAAATTGCCCTATTTATTGTAAGTATTTCCGTATTGTTTGAGGGCGCTATCTGTCAATGAAGAAATAATCACTTTCATCGCTTCATTAGGTACGCTTTGTTATAGAATAGCTCTCCTGACAATGAGGAAGTTTCATCAATTTTTTTTTTTTTATTTATTATTACTGCTGATTTTGAAAAATAAGTAAACATATGTTTTTTCTTTTTCCCTAAGCCGAAAAATGAGGCAGATACAACGCCTTGAGATGTGCTTATGACGTCATAATACACATGAATTGTTACGTCACACCATGCATGGTATATGTACATATATATACAAAACTAAAAACTGGTATAGCTCTTGTAATATTCATCTTTAGCGGAAATAAAAAAATACGTATCGATTTTTTTTTTTTTTTTTTTTACGGTTCTAGTTTGATAGTTTGCAATAAAAAATAATCAGTTTAATTTCTCAGGAAACTTCGTAATTTCCCTACAGCCAGAGAAATTTTCTTCCACAATGGTTGTTTCTCTCCGCAAGAAGATGTGAGTAAGTATTTTTCAGGGTAAAGATAATAGACTGTTCTGCCAGTAGGTCCGTTTTCTCTTGTATAAACCCCAAAAGTGAGCATGGTTGAGGGGGATAACTACGCTTTTTTTTATATAAAACCTAAATCTTGTAATGTTTATGTACTTTTATTTATACTTTTAAGCAATTCTCTTTTGAATTACCAATAACTAGCCAATTGTCTAAGTAGAGTACAGTTTTTATACCCTTTAATTTTACATATCTTACATCTGGTTTCAGTTTTGTGAAAAGATATGGAGCTGTACATAAACCAAATGAAACACAATTAAATTGGTATAGTACGTTGCAAAAAACGAATCTTAACAACTTTTTTTGACTACTGTGCATAGGGATAAGGAAACATGCATCTTTAAGAGATCAGACGGTTGGCTAATTAAATTATTGAAAGGGAGGGCTAAGGCACTAATTCCACGGACTATAGTTGTTTCTGTAATTGATACAGTAGTTGTCTTGGCAGGATTTAGTACTCTCTTCGAGATTTAATTTTGATGGTCTGAGGACATTGCAGTTGGCAGCTGGTGGATACTTCTCTATCTTACTGTTTTTTTTTATCTTTAGGCCTTTTTATAAGTAATTGTCCCGTCTAAACTATCTGAGTATGTAGTTCTGGCCTCGCAGGTGTGATTTCGTCGTTTTTTTTTTATTTTTTTTTTATCCTACACCAACACAGCTAGGTGGTCGTTACTTTGTTCAGGACCCTCTGGTGCTTCTGATGTTGGTAAGTCTTGATAGTCTTGATTTGGCTAAGTTATTTCCTCAGCTAGCGTGAGAGGATCTTCTAATGCATTTGCAAATGCAAAAGAGTTTCCTTGGTTTTGCTACTTATGATATCGATTGCATCGGCAAATGCAACGATCTGTTAGCCTATTTACAGCATCTGCAAATGCTGCAATTTCTGTTTTTGAACAGAAAAATAGGTTCATGAATATGTTCACTATCTGCAACTGCAATTGCAGACAGTGGGTACGATCGATTGTATCTGCTAATACAACGAACTATTCACCTTTTTGCTTGCTGCTTAACCCTGGTCATGCTTTCGACTGCATCTGCAAATGCAACGATTTTTTAGCATATTTACAGTATCTGCAAATACTGTAATTTCTGTTCTGAATAGAAACGAAGAGTGTAATAATTCGCTACGTCCAATGCAATGATTTTATGTAAGAGGGTTGCAATAGTATGGTGGTTATTTGTTTTTGTATCTGCAAATACATAGCACTATACCGTTTTATTTTTGTCAGTACATATATCCTTTACATCGGCAAATGTAGGGGTAGTGTGCCTCTAACTACTTTTACATAATATGCTACTGGGGTGGAGGCTGTTGGGGGCCCTTCACATCTGCAAATGTGAAGGCCAATTTTAGTTAAAGTTATTCGCATCTGCAAATGCGAATTTGTAAATAGGTATTATTATTAGTTATTAACATCTCCTGCAAGCAATGTTTACTCCAATTTTTCCCTCACCGGACGGCTCATGTCAACACGAATTGTTTAAAAATAATGCGTTCCGGTATTACATTGCTTCGACAAAGCCGAACGATAACATTCCGCCTTTTTCCCTTAATTTTGGGATAGTTTTGGTTAGCACTTTTAGTTCTTGTTGATTGAGCCTCCGTTGCGAGCAAAGCCAACGGAGGGCCATGCAAGCTATAATAATACCCAACTTGGGATTTAGTCGCTCGTAAATTATGCGTCAGCTTGCCTTTGTGGCTAGTTTTTAGAGGTTAATTTCGTGAGAAAAGGACACTCTTCGACTTACTCAAAATTTTATTTTTTATTTTATTTTAATTTTTTTGAAAAGTATTTGTTAATACAGTAATAGCAATAATTACAATATACAGAGTCCTTACTCTTCTAGACAGTGTTTTTGTCTGATGACAATGCAATTTAATACATTCTGTGTTATTGTAAATCCAAGATGGCCGCCGCTACAAAATGGTGGATTACATATTTTTTCACAACCCCCTCAATATGGGTATCAAATGAAAGGGCTTGACTAGTAGAATATTGTACACTGTAACAAATACGGTCACGAAATTTTATTGTGATATCTTTGTTAGTTTACAAGCAAAAATTATACGATTTGCTCTATTACGTTGAGAGAAAACTCTATTAGCCGCTAATAGAAATCTATTAACGACAAAAAAATATCTGCATTATATAGGCGCCAGAAAAATGCCTTATTGTGGCAAATAAAGTCTTTTTTTTGGAAACACCTTTTAGCCGCTAATAGATTTTTTTTAAATATTATTTCTTTATCAGAATAAAGGGACTCTTTAAGAACTAAAAAGTTACTTTTTAAAACCAATAATGATAGTATTGCTACTGTTGCCAGCTATTTGATAGTTGTTAAGGGAAATATATTTAGGCGCTATTACATAGTTTTTCTGTAATTAAACTTCTTTTTTTTAATTATAGCTAGGCTTCTATTTATTTGACTGTTAAGCGCCTATTGTTGTTTTTAGTTGCTAATTGAATATGTGGACACCTTTGAAGATAAGTACGCCATTTTGTTTCTTAACCGTGTGTTTTAACTTGTCGTAAGTTCAGACTCTTTAGAGCATACCTAGGATGCCTGATTATATCTAATGTTTCGGCTTGGCTGGAATGTAGGTATCAGGCAAAATGTAAGTATAATCATTCTTACCTATTGGTATTGGAGATATAAAGCTAACACAAACTAACCTATCCTAAAATAAATCTTTATTATTAATTTATTAACTATTATATTATATTAATCTATTGTCGAATTAATTATAATAGTCAATAAAAAGATTTATTTTAGGTTAGATTAGTTTGGGTTATCTTTAGCTCAAGAAGGACTATAATCCTACCTAATGCATTCCCGCCAAGCCACAACCTTAAGTATAATCAGACATCCTATGCTCTAGATAGTTTAAGCAGACGTAAAGTAAAACGAACGGTTAGGAAATAAAATGGCGTACTTACTTACCTTTAAAGTTGTCCACAAATGCAATTAAATCCCGTTCCAGAAGTTTCACTTTGTACGCCGAACAAAGGTTTGCATCCATGATGTAATTCACATAAATCCAATGCCGAAACGCGAGCAAAGAGCATGCCCATCTCAAATTCAATGATCCAAATGAGCTACAAGGGGAATGGAAAGGACCGCCCGCCATCCAAACATCGTGATACCGCGACTTCCGGTCGCAACTAATGATGTCTCATGGTTGTTTGCAAACGTAATAGCCGTCCTGCACTACACTATATAATCGGTTTCTATAAATACAAAATTTAAATTGGATACCTTTCTCTCTTTTAGCTAACAGATTCAAGGCAACGACAAAGATAGATATAATATAGTGATGTATCCCAAATAAATAGAACACTGAATTTTAATCGGTTGAACTGGTTAACTATAATAAGGTAAGTTTTAGTTACTAAAAAGAAACCTTTAATAAGAAATTAACATTTTATTTTATTTTATTTTTTAGAGATTAACAGATGGCTGATTAGCCGTTACAAAATTATTTTTTGACAATATTATATTCTTTTAAAATTCTGAGGTAGCAAAGCTATCAAATAGCTACAGAAAAATATTGTTTTATGGCTAAAATAACATTTCAAAAAAGTATCCTCAATTGTCCTTAAATGTCCGTATTATAGTGGCTACAAAAATATTTTAACTACAAAAATGTTTTTCTTTGTGGTTATTCGTTTTAAACCAGAAAAAAATACTCTATTATCTAGATTTTCCTCAATATACCTTGTCAAGACATAAGCAAAACTTTAATGAAGATTTTTTTTTTCATTTAGGCCTTCGCTTTTTGTTAATTGAGTGGTATATTAAAACAATACTTTTTAACCAAATCCGTTACGATATGTATAAGATTTTATTGTGATATCTTTGTTAGTTTACAAGCAAAAAATATGGGATTTTTTTTATTACCTTGTCAAGACATAAGCGAAACTTTTATGAAGAATATTTCTTTTTTATTTAGGCCTTCCCTTTTTAACCATAACATAAGCGAAATTTTTATGAAGATTTTTTCTTCATTTAGGCATTCTCTTTTTGTCAATTGAGTGGTATATTTAAAAAAACTACTTTTTAACCAAATCCGTTACGATATGTATAAGGCTAGGGCGTTTGAGTTTAAGAAGTTTCACTTCAAATATGCGCACATAGTGCACACGCTTTTTTTCATTGTTATTGATTTATATTGACTTTTTTTTATTAAACATGGCGATAACCAGACTTTTACAACAATTTGTTTTAAGTTACTTTTCTTTATTCTACCAAAAATCGTTCTCGTCTGGACCGGCAGACAAATCTGATGGAAAAACTGGAAGTAGAGCAACGTGCAAAAATGGAAAAATTTGTGGAAGGAATGAAAACCCAGTCATATACAAATTGAGCCGCCACATTCGAGAATATCCTCTATTGCCAATAATGTATACAGTACTAACCCAAATGAAAATTATTCTGAAATTATTTTGTTCGATGAAAAATTTCACAATAAACCCCATCAAATTATTGTTAAAAAATCCCCCTACGGTAAATCCTCTATGAAAATAGTAATCTGGTGAACTGTGTTTGGAAAATAGGTGCCGCGGCAGTTTTAACGAAGGAATTGTATATTATATCTTAAAATGTTGGTATGCAGATAGAACTCTCAATTTCAAGTCATAGACGTATTATGACAGTTTTTATATTTTTACAGGGTCAAAATTCCAACAAAAAAATTACAGATTATATTTTCATCTGCAATTATTATTTAAATTATTTTCTTTGCAATGATTTCCTGTGTAAAATATATATTTTTCTAGGGGGTCATCATTTTCTTGAAAACTTCTTGACCTTGTCTTGATTTCAAGACAAGATCAAGACAAGAAATGATCCTTGTTTTTCAAGACAAGACAAGAAATTACTTCTCAAGATCAAGATTTCTAGGAAAGAAATCAAGAAAATCTGGAAATTTTTAGAAAACCTAGAATTATTTAAAAAAACTAGTTTTATTGGAAAACAAACAAAGCACAGCAACATTTTTAACAGATGAATAAAAAAATATATTATGCAAACATTTTTTTATAATACCAAGCACTTTGCCGGATGTCCAAAGTTGACATATACACCATTGGCCAAGTTAAATTGGAACGTTTCTTAATGCTTAATACACACCACTTCAAAAGTCTTGGACCCCCAAGTACTTTTCTCATAAGAAAACACGCATATCAAGTTTATTAAATAAGCGAACAAAGTGATGCCAAAAAAGAAACTTCAAAAGGATTACAAAATTAATGTACTGCTGTAACCAGTGGATTATGTAGGTACAGAGTGTTAAGAATTTTCAGAGAAATCCTAAATTTTGAATTCACTCGGTAAAAAAATCTTCAATTTTGACTTAAATTTTTGGTATTACTTTATAGATAATTCATTGGCAAAGTTATCCACCCTAAGAGCTTAGTCAAACTTTAGTTTCTGTTTCATACGGGGAGACTCAAAAATTTATGTTTATCTAAAAAATCTCAAAAAACTCTCAACACTCTGCATATAGTCCACTGGTTACGGCAGTAGATTCACTTTGTAATACATGTGTAGCTTCATCTTATATTAGCATTTTATTACAGTAGATATTAATGTTTTCAGGCAGACATGCTTGTATCGTGTCTTATGAGAAAAGTAGTTGGGGGTCCAAGACTTTTGACGCTGTGTGTAGTTTTGATTTTTTTTATCAATCAATCTGCTCATAAATGAATAAGGATTTTAAAAATACACTTTAGAGTTTACGTACCAGTTCGAATTTTGGAAGATTTTCAGTAGAACATTTGAAAAACCTATTACTTCATTAAAAAAGAATTATTGCTTATCATTGTCTTATAAGTAGGCTGTGACTGTAAGAATTATTCATTCTGTTGTCATTTACTTTGACAGTTCAGTTTTTAAATAATTCAGGTCTTCGCGACTTATTCCTCTTACCGCTCTGAATCCATTAAATGGGCTGTACCTATTTTGCTGATCAGCAAAAGGTAATAATTATTTAATTTTACGGTAGGGAATAACTTATTGAAGTGCGGTCACTCAACCGAGATGCGGTCAACCCAATAAAACATTTTTACAGCATAACCGCCTCTGAGCGCCCCCCACCTGCCGCTCCAATTTGAAAAAATTTAAATATACAGCTGATTTTTAGGCAGATTTGATGCGGTCACTTATCAGGGGTAGAATAACATCATAGCCGCCAACACCGGCCGCCCCAATATCGAAAAATTGAAATATACAGCTGATTTTTTTGCAGATTTGATGCGATTACTTAGCAGGGTTGCGGTCAACACAATATAACATTATCACAACATAACCGGGTCTGACGGCCTTCTCCTGCCGCGCCAATATTGAAAACTTCAAATATACAACTGCTTTTT
>JAEQML010074168.1:0-14536 GCA_016904865.1 Pissodes strobi | reverse complement strand
CTATTAAAATAAAATGAACAAAAATTGAAAAGTTCATTTTTAAATTATATTTTTATTATATTAATGTTTCTTAAATATCGAAATAAAAATCATTCTAAACTATTTCTGAAATTATTTTTATAGAAATCCAATAGGTGCACATCACAATAAATACTGAGTGACCCGCAAGAAGGGCTATCACTCGTCCGGGTTTGCTGGCTCTAGTGCCGATTTCGCCCAGACTTTTTGATCATTTACGTATAATACATAAAATAAAATACTAAATAACCCAAAAATTCTGAGTGACCCCCAGGAAGGACCACCACGTGTCCGGACTTTTATGCTCTTGACCCGCATTTCGCCCGGACTGGTTGATTATTTACGCGTGCATAAAAAAATACTAAATAATCCAAAAATTTTTATTGGAAAGACCAACAAAAATAATCTTTGATAACCTCTTTGGTACAGGTACACAATACCAGCAAAGAACTTTTTCTAAAATAATAATACTCGCGGCTGTCTGTTAATTTCGATAATTCAATTTTCGAGCGCTTTATATTGAATATATTTTATATGGAACGTTCCCATGGCAACGACTGTAAATTCTCTTAGGATAAGCTGAACAAAAATTGAAAAGTTCTTTTTATTAATTATATTTTATGTTCCACCTTCAATATTGAAAGAAAATTGATTGTAATCTATTTCTGATATTTTATAGAGAAATCAAATAGCCATTGCATTACATTACATAACATTTCGGATGTGATGGGGGCATTCGTGAATCGCACGATTTCCCAGATCATCGATGATTCAGGCTGGGTAGCATACATTTTAGACTGGAGATGACCCCATAGAAAAAGGCTATTGGGATCAAATCAGGTGACCTTGGTGGTCAGTTTTGGAAAGTTGAAAGCGAAGTGAGGGGTTGAATAATTATGGCTTAAAACATATTTCCCACTCGAACCAAAAATCGACGCGGCCGAGCGTTTTTTCCAGATTTTCATTTTAAATACTCTACTTAATGTCGAGGTGCCAAGTTTTCGTTGGGCTAATCTGTATATCGAAGAGCTCCGAAGATCAAATAAATTTCTTCGATCAAGGATCAACGTTCCGCACTGATGGATTTCAATAATATTGTTTCGGCTTATTTGGCGACCTCGAATCACTTCTTTTATCTTCAGATACAACTGATTGAAATATCGGCACCTTCTTGTAAATGCTAGATCACCCCAGACAACATGTATGTCATCGACATATTTGATCAATCCCTCTTGTAATAATAATATCCAAGAACAAATCACTTCACCAAGTTAAGAGTTTATTATATACACGAGATATTAAAATTAATTCAAAAATTATAGAAAAACTATAATAGCATTATGCTATAACGGAAGGGAAATTTGCAATTCTCTCAAGGCAACGCCATACTTTTATGTATTAATATAACTACACATAAGGACTAATTAAATCACATTATATATTGTTTTCCATACTTTTTCAATATTCTAAGGCGGAAAAAACCTGCTCCTTGCAGTTAGATAACATGAATAATGAATTTAGCAAATATTTATCCTACACTCGATGCATGCTAATAACTTCTTTTACTTCGCGGTAACAGTTTCCTTATTTTTATCGGCGGAAAAGCAATGGAAAGTAGTTTTTAACGTAACAGTAACTGGATGATTACTGTTATATAGATCGGATTTTATCTGTTGGAATACATAGATTAATCAATATTCCACAATCTTATCGCGTTTATTGAATCGATCTATAAATCTGCATTTACATTTCTATACAACTTGAGTTTGTGATTTCGACTGGTCTACGCTTTTTCACAATGATGATTCTTATGTTACAGGAGAACATATATCCAAAAATTCTAATTAATCTAATTTATTTTTTTTCTTTCCAGACTTCATATATCTACTCACTATTCGCTAATCAGGTAGACAGATTCTGTGAAGGATCAAGCCTGCCTTTCTGCAACAGAAAACTTCTGAAATATGGTCTTGGCACTCTGAAAAATATGGTGGAAGACCAACTGGATGCTATGGATCCTTATCAAAGAGGAGCTAATAATATAAGTAAGTTGATTGCATAGAATCGTACTGTACACGCTCAATTAATATTCTCGGTGTATAATATTTACAATTTATTGCATCGGGTATTTCAATGGTTTATAAATATTTACAATCGACATTTACTTGCATCAGCCGTGAATTGAAGGTACCCAAAGTTCACGATTTTTTTTATTTTATAATAACCGCATAACCTTGGGTATTGTTGATGGAATTATTATTAAAATGACGAATACCATAATACACCTAATATTTTTTGAATTTCTTATTATTCGTCAGTGACCTACACACACCTTTTACTTAATTTTGAAGAATGAACATATTTTGTATTATTCTCAGTACAATAGTTTCATTAAAAGTATACAATGCATGTTTTGACCTTAGCATCAGAAATCTTATAAATTCAATCTCTTCTTCATTTATTTTTTCCTTGGATTAGCATTATCTTCATCATGATTCCACATTAGTAAGACCACGCACGCAACTCATTTTAGACCTACATTTCAAAAGCTTTGAGCCTCTTCAGGGTGGCCTCCTTAACAGTCCAAGACTCAACCCCACACACAGCTCTACATTTAGATCGTGTCCACACAGAACTTTCCTCAATTTCACAAATGTGGTTCTTGCCAGTTCTATTCGTAAACTTGTCTGTATTCCTAATTATCAGGAAGTAGATGTCTTGGAAATTTGATTTTATGAATGATGTTCTTCATCTTCCTGGGCCTCATTTTCCTTTGAATTCTTAACGTCGTTGGGTTGAATTATTTATACACTTTCACTCTCTTCATGACTCTACATTAGTAAGACAATGCACTCAAATCATTTTAAACCTACATTTCAAAAGCTTTGAGCCTCTTCAGGGTGGCCTCCTTAACAGACCAAGACTCAACCCCACACACTGCTCCCGATTTAGATCGTGTCCACACAGAACTTTCTTCAATTTCCCAAAATGTGGTTCGTGCCAGTTCTGTTCGTAAACTTGTTTGTATAAAATGTTCCCAATCAACAGGAAGTAGATGTCTTGGATATTTGATTTTTTGAATGATGTTCTTCATCTTCCTGGGCCTCATTTTCCTTTTAATTCTTAACTTCGTTGTGTTGAATTATTTATACATTTCCATTCTCTTCACATTAATTAAAACAATGCACTCAACTCATTTTAAACCTACATTTTAAAAGCCTTTTCAGGTTGGCCTCCTTCACAGTCCAAGACTCAACCCCACACACAGCTTCAGATTTAGACCGTGTCCACACAGAACTTTCTGCCAGATTTTATGAATGATGTTCGTCATTTTCCTGGGCCTCATTTTCCTTTCAATTCTTAACTTCGTTGTGTTGAATTATTTATACATTCCCATTCTCTTCATGACTCCACATTAGTAAGACAATGCACTCAACTCATTTTAAACCTACATTTCAAAAACTTCGAGCCTCTGCAGAGTGGCCTCCTTAACAGACCAAGACTCAACCCCACACACAGCTTCAGATTTAGACCGTGTCCACATAGAACTTTCTTCAATTTCACAAATGTGGTTCGTGCCAGTTCTGTTCGTAAACTTGTTTGTATAAAATGTTCCCAATCATCAGGAAGTAGATGTCTTGGATATTTGATCTTATGAATCCTTTCTAACCGACCTGATCCATTCCACAGTTCTGCTCACAATCAGAAGTTTAGAGCCCCTTCATCCTGTAGTTTCAATTATTACCACACAGAATACCTCTTAAAAAAATTTTCGGAATACGAATCTAAGGGTGACTGTTAAAGTCTGCCTTATTTTCATCTTTGCCGTTTGACAGCAGCAGAATATACCGTGTTGAACACTATCAAACGTCTACGCGAAGTCTATGAATCTACAAAAATACATCACAATTTATATCGCTACACCGCTAAATTAAAGCCTGGATGTTAAAAAATGTAAGAAGTACCATGTATAAATCGATCAGTTTGGGGAATTCCAGGTACTGGAGTTTGGAAGTTGGCATTTTCACTTTATTACCGACTCCAGAATCCACAATTGTGGTTCTATATATTTTTATTTTGTTTTTAATTCTACCACCTCCCTCTCTACTCGAGAATCTACATATAATCTTCTTTTTCAATGGACGTGGGCAAGTAATTATGAAGAGCTGGTCATTTGTCCGAACCACGCACCAGAATGTTCTTCTTGCCTCTGGTCGTTATTTACCTTTGAATTATCAGAGGTAAGAACCTGCATGATTCTTATCTTCACGGTGTTTCAATTTAGTTCATGACTCCACATTTAGAAAGGCAATCGATCCATTTAACTTATCTTAGACTTTACAAAAGCTTCCAGCCTCTTAAGATCGATCATCGTAACAATCCAAGATTGAACTCCATAGAATAAGACAGGGAAAACGTAACAGTTAGGCCGTATCCACACAAAATTTTCTTCGATTTCACAAATGTGGTTCGTGCCTGTTCTGTTTGAAACGGTATTAAATGTTCCTAGTTATTACGTAGTAGATGTTCTGGATATCTGTTTTTATGGATTTGTTTTAATCGACATGACCCATTCCACAGTTCTTCGTAATCGGATGTTTGAAGCTCCTCTAACCTGTAGTTTCACTTATTACCTCACAGAGTGCCTCTTAAAATATTTATTCGGAATATAAATTGAAGAGCTAACCTTATCTCATGCCCCTTTTGAATTCCACATCTTTAGTGTTGTATTCGGAATATAAATTGAAGAGCTAACCTTATCTCATGCCCCTTTTGAATTCCATATCTTCAGTGTTGAATTCTGCCTTATTTTCACGTTTGGCATTTGGCAGCAGCAGAGCGTGCCAATAAAAAGCTAATCATCATCGATCATCTATCTATACCAGTTATTTTTATTACTTAAATCATTTGGTCGTGTTCAACCCTATCAAACGCTTTCGCGAAGTATATATATAAGTATATATATACCTGGATGTTAAAATTGCTCTTCCCTGATTCCTACATGTCCAATTCGATTAGTTTGGGAAATCCTGGGTATTTTCACTTTTTACATTTTTCTAATCCTCTATTCGAGAATTTAAATATACTCTTCTTGTTCAACGAATGTGGGTGAGTAGCTCTGAAGAGTTGGTCGTTTGACCGAACCAGGGACCAGGATGTTCTTCTTCTTCCTGGACCTCATTTTTCATTGATTTATCAAATATAAGACACTGCATGATTCTTATCTTCACGGTGCTGAATTATTTATATTTTTCCATACTGTTCATGGCTCCAAATATAGTAAGATGATCCACTCAACTTACCTACATTTCAAAAGCTTCGAGTCTCTTCAGGCTGGCCTCCTCAACAGCTCCATGTTTAGGCCTTGTCCACACAAAACGTTCGTGCCAGTACTGTTCGCAAACTTGTTTCTATTAAATGTTCCCAGTTATCAGTTCCTGGATCTCTGATCTTATGGATCGTTTCTAATCGACATGACCCCTTTCACAATTCTGCTCATAATAAGAAATTTGTAGCCTCCTCCCTGCAGTTTTATTTATTACTACACAGATTACCTCTTCTTAACATATTTTTTTGGAATACAAATTGAAGAGTGACGGTAGCTAACCTTACAAAATGCCCCTTTTGAGTTCCATATCTTCAGTAGCATTTTACCTTATTTTCATGTTTGGCATCCGTCAGCAGCAGAGCGTGCCACTAAAGTGCTAATCTTTGTCACTGATCACTTATACCAGTTGTTTTTATTAATTCGATGATTTGGTCGTGTTGAACCCTATCGAATGCCTTCGCGAAGTCTATAGAGTACAAAGCAGCATCAAAAACTATATCCCTACATCGCTGAATTAATACCTGGATGTTAAAAACTACCTAACTGATTCCGAAGCATAACATACATGTTAAAATCGCTTCGTTTGAAGAATCCATGGTGCAATGGTTTGAAAGTTTACATTTTCCGACTCCAGAATCCACATGGCAAATTAGTAGTTATATATATTGGTCGTTGGTCCAAACGAGGGACCAGAATGTTCTTCTTCCTAGACCTCATTTTCCTTCGAACTATCAAATGTAAGACACTGAATGATTCTTATCTTCACGGTGTTGAATTCGTTATACTTTTCCATTCCTTTCATGGCTCCAAATTTAGTAAGATGATCCACTCAGCTTACCTTACACCTACATTTCAAAAGCTTCGAGTCTCTTCAAGAGGCCTCCATAACAGCTTCATATTTAGGCCGTGTCTACACAAACTTCAATTCCACAAATATGGTTGGTGCCAGTTCTATTGGGATTTGTTTCAATTGCATATTCACAGTCATTACCTAGAAGATATCCTGGATATTTGAGCTTATGGGTCATTTTTAATCAACATGACCAATTTCGCAATTCTGCACCAACAGATTGTTTGCCCACAAGCGTAAGTTTGGAGACCCTCCATTCTGTAGTTTATTACCAGAGATTTCTTCGGAATGCAAATAAAGAGTGAAGGTGATAGGATAGGAAGGTAAGCGTCATGCCCCATTTGGAATTCCATATTTTCAGTTGTACTCAGCCTTGTTTTCAAGTTTGGTATTTGTTGCCAGCAGAGCGTATCAATAAAGAATTAATCCCTCCATCACCTATATTAGGTTTTTTATTACTTGAATTATTTGGTCATGTTGAATCCATTTCACAAATCTGGTTCGTGCCAGTTCTGTTCTTAAACCTGTTTCTATTAAATATGTCCAGTCATGATTTAGTAGATGCCCTGGATATGAACATGGCCCATTTCTTAGTTCTGCATCAATAGGTCGTTTGGAGCCCCTCCATCCTGTAGCTTCACGTATTACCAGAACCAGAGTACTTCTTAAAAAAAAATCGGAATACAAATTGAAGAGTGAAGGTGATAGGAGCTAACCTTACCTCATGCCCTTTTTGAGTTCCTTATACTCATCTATCCAGTTGTTTTTATTACTTGAGTCATTTTGTTGGGTTGTGCCCTAACAAAGACCTTCGCGACACAATATACATGTCCAAATAGATTGAAGTGCTTCCCCCCCTTATAATTGATTATGGTTATATTAGTTGAAACTATTCGGATTCTGGGATTCGTGGGTTATTGCCAAACTATTCGGATTCTGGGATTCGTGGTTTATTGCCAATCAATGGAGAGGTTGAAACATAAGCTAGAAGGCTCTAAATTTAAAATATTCGGTCGATTAATAGAATGAAATTACCAGGCAATATTTTTTCCTCATTAAATGTTAAAACCCGTTCTGTTTTTATGGAAACTGCCGTGTACATGTTTCGTTTTTATTAAAACACCCAGCTGGCAAAGTTCAATCTTTACGATGCAGTTACCTACAAGTTTCAAGATAATCATCGCACATTTTTGTCACTATTTCATCAGGCAATTACGCTTGTGTATAATGCAACCTTGATGCGTTACACTTGCATAATATAAATATTATCCGACATTTTGTAAGAGGAACACACCGACAATCCTATTGTAATTTAAAGAGCAAAGAGACTTTGTGTGGCGGTATTTCAAGGTGTGTTTATTTTTTTAAATTCGTCCGTTGCATAATCGTTTGTAGGTAACCGCTTTGGTTTTTATTAAATATGAGGCATGTGACACCGTCATTTTTAATCCAAAAAAGGAACGTGTTTGCAAACACCTCCTGCTGCCTGCAAGCATGTCATCAACATACGTGATTGATCTATTTAATTTTCAAATAAATCACCTCGATGAATATAAGCAAAACCAGCATTTCCTTTAAAAACATTAGGCATTATCGAACGCCATGAACCTATTATACAAACCAATGTTTCGCTTGTATCGCCGCCACGGCTTAACCTTGACGTTTATAATTTAGTCGACCATTAAAATGGCAAATTAATTAATAATAAAAACTCCTAATGAATTCACGAACCTGCCTCATCTTTTTTGGAATTTCGTATTGTTCACCCATCGGCTGCCCACACCTTGGTAAGGCTCGGTACCAATAGGATGTTTGTCGTATGACTAAAATAGGTCGTGTTTGGGGAATTCGTAAAGTTGATTTTTGTGAATCATTACTTGAACATTAGACTGCATTTTCGAATGAATCAGTTCGTGATAAAATACATGTATTTAATATTGGTATGTTGACGAAGTGACAAAGAGCTGGTCTAAAACTGAATAAATATCATGATTTGTTGGGTTGGTTTGTCTATTTGTATAGACGTACCACTCCAACCTATTGTATCATTGGCCACCAAACCACTGTCTCATATATTATCATGGGTCCAACTACTTTGGCATAAAGTCATTTGGTCATTTTTGGTTGCATCCCCCCGTTTTTCCGCACACCCTTCTGCACAGATTGAAGACTACTGCGCTTTTTTGTAGGAATTAATACCATGCTAGCTTATGTTTACCCCATTGAGTACTGGTAGCCTAAGTCCTTCCAGTGTCCGTTTTGGTGAATTTTACTATGGTGGTTTTATAGAGGTTCACTGTCAGTTCCTCCTTCTTACACCACATGTAGATAATGTTCAGACCTAGTTTTGTGAGCTTCATGACTGTTGTTACCTTGGGTTAGTTCACCGTCAGAATTGTTGCCTATTTGTTGAAAAACATTTTAATAAGTTCCAAACAACTTGACAACGCAAGGACTCAATCTCGATTTACCCCCATTTGCACCATAGTGCTTTAAGCTCAGGTTATAGTCAAGCTGAGTTTATCCTTAAAATGCGGTTGCACCTTGCACCACTACCAAAAGTGGTCAAAGCCCGGCTTAAAGTTAAGCCCACAATTTTGGCTGCTTAAGCCAAGCTTATATATTTTGTAAGTTGTTTTTTAAGTTTAAATTGAAGAAAAATCTTTAAAAACTGGATGAAATTTTCGACGATATTTTGATTAATGATTACATAGATGTTTTGGATATTATAAATATGGTTTTCCCCATACAACTTATAGTAGATCAAACTATGACATATGACATGACATGAAAAACTCGGAAGAGTTTCGGAGCAGGTAAATAGGTTCCAGTATTTGGGATGCTGGGTAGATTGCAGGTTGGATCCGAATGTGGATATAAGATCTAGAATGGAACAAGCCAGATATTCTTTGTACGATTCAAGAGATTCCTGTGTGATTCCCGAATCAGCCTCAGTCTGCCTCTGAGACTGTCAGAGTGTTATGTTTGGTCTACTTTGAGATTTGGACCTACCGCAGAATACTAAAAATATCATGGACATCGCATACCACGAACGAAGAGGTCCTACGCAGATTGGGAACAGAACGAGAACTATTTAAACAGGTGAAAGTCCAAAAATAGCGTATCTGGGACATATTCTCGTTATCCACAGCTCATTGTGAAGGGAAAGTTCGAAGGCAAGCGCGGGTTGGGAAAAAAACGCTCTCATGGCTAAGAAATATACGCAAGTAGACTGGCCTTAGTTTTGAAGAACTCATAAGAACCGCCGAAGACCGAGAAGAATATGCAATAATTGTGATATCCAACCTCCATTGATGGAGATGGCACGTTAAGAAGAAGAGATTGTTTTTTATTAGTAGGGCTTATCGAATGCATAGTTCACACATTCGTTGGGCCACCTTGAGATTTTTTCTTAGTGTTTTGAGGTTCAAGTGTCAATGTTTCGTTTAAAATACCTCAAAATTATCATTTGCCTTTTAAAAATTATTTTTGAAAATGCAAAAATGAAAGAGAAACAATTTTTGGAGCAACTCTTTAAAGTATCAACTTTGTCTAAGGTATTTTGAGTCACAAAACATATAAAATTTATAAACTTGAAATGAAACATGCCTTTTTGTTCCAGAAGATCTAATTTTGGACGGCAAGTGCATCTGATATCCGATTTATTTATAAAAGCAATGTTGTCAACTGTAGGAAAGATAAATAAGTGAATGCTGTGACGTAAATAGCTTACTTTGAACTCATCATTTTTTAAATTCAAAATTTTAGCAACGCAAAAAATAAAAACAAATGAGCCAACTTCTGGAATTTTTGATCGCTTAAATCCATTTCAGATTCGTTAAATGACTGCATCAGAAGGGTCTGATACAAATTAATTCACGTCACTTTCGGATGAAGATGAAGTGAGCTTTTCAACAGAAACGGAAGTTAATTTTCTCTTGGTGGTCTCGGATAGTTTCAGTGACTCTTTCCTTTTCTTCTCGTTACATTGATCTTCTATCAACATTTTGTTTGGAGTATCTGTCACGATTTTGCTTCTACCTATTTTTTGTTGTTGGCATTTTTTTGTGTTTAAGCTTTTGGGAAGATAAATAATTCTTCTGGAGACTTGAATGCACATGAATTGTTACCGTTTTAATTTTGATTATTCTGTACTTACAAATTCTTCTTGAATATCCTCTAAAGATTGCGGTTCTATATCAGTAACACTGCTGGATAAAAATTGAAAATCTTGAAATACGTGATGATCAAACGGCATTATGCCGCATTTTTTAGAACCGGATTTTATGTTTTCCGGAGTCATGACTTTATCGAATGCATAGCACACAGGGGTTCCGGGATTTCTCATCATCCAAGAATCGATAGCGCTGTTGTAATAGGTTTTGAATGGACCGAAAGCTGATACATCTAAATGCTCAAGCTTATTAAAGGTGTGTGGTGTAAGCATTAAGACCGCAACTCCATCTTCTTTAGCTAAATTAAGTGTGTTAAGAGAAAAATGGCTATCATGATTATCCAGAATCCACAGAGATGAATTTAAATTTGAGCTCCCTGAGTGTCGCATAAAACGCTTCATTACTGACACAGACAATTCGGAGTACATCGATCCAGATGAACTAGCATTGTCCCAAGGTTCCAGCAGGAGCTCCATTTATTATAAAATTAACCCTGGGAAAAATTATCGCAGGAGGTAACGCTGTTCCTGAAAAATTAAGATTTTTGTAAAGCAAATTTATAATAATAACAATCAACTTTTACGGATTAAGAAAACGAACCTGCTAGACTAATTATACATGTTGTAACCAACACGCCACGTTCTCCCTTTATTACTTCATTAATTTGCTTAATGCCTTTCGAGCCACTATTTTTGATGATTTTTGTACCGTAGTTGTTGAAGTTTCATCAAGCTTGAAGATGCGCATATCATCGTGACGTGAAAGAACTTCTTAAAAATAAAAACTTTTCCACATTATGCCCAGCGGCGTAACTACAGGGAGGTCGGACCTCTCACAGACATCGCTAGCCCCCCCCCCTCCAGGAAATGGCTGATTTTGATTTTTTATCCATATCACAATAACAGGCCCACCCTAGGCTCCCCCAGGTCAGGTGGTTAGTTACACCGCTGAATTGCCGATGAAACGACGTAGCTCTTGACAAACTGCACCCTTCAGGTTGTCTTATGCTTAGTTCAGGATGTCTTTTTAAAAATTCGTTAGCGGTTTTATTTTCCTGAAATTGCTGATGCATATTAATTTCATTTTGCAAGCAAAGCTCTTACGCTAATCGTCTGATGTCTTTAGTAGATTTACCGTAACACATTTGACTGCATTTGAACACATACGCTTTAAGCATTTCCTCCTGTTCATCAGAAAATATTCTTCTTGTCTCAATATGAGGTTTAAAAAAGAGTTCGGTGCCATTGGGATTCTCTTTGATACTTCACACTATTTCTTTCAGCTGTCTTAGCACATCTTCTACGGCCCTCTTCATGATTTTCGGGGTAAACAACCTCTAACTTTCTTTTTCGCCCGTGAAACATCTGCAACAATATTTCCCATTGATAAAATAGTCTTGGGTCACCGTGAGACATGTCTCATGGTGGCGCGCGCAAAACGAATGTCTTCAGGTGGCCCAAAATCAAAATTAGCTTTCAATACACCTCAGCTCAAAACACTTGTTGTTATCATGTCTTTTATAGAAAGATGAAGAAACGCTTATCGTCTCCAGATGCCCCCCTTTCCCCAAATGCGAAGGCAATATTAATTAACAGTCTTCTTTTACAGAAGACGTCAAACAAGTTTTCTTTCAGATCTTTCTCTCCAAGTCTGCGTATGATGATTCAGAATAATGATCTACATAATCTGATGATTCAGAATTATGAATCATAACAGTAGTAGATTCTTTATAATTTGCAGTCACTATCACTGTCACAAAATTCATGACTATGTCTTTTTTTCCACTACGTCACAATCACTATATTCATTATCCTCTATCTCTAATTCTATAAAATATCTTATACTTCATATTCTGTACAGGTTTCCTCCTTTGCCCATAAATAATGGTTTTTTTGAAAAATTTACGCTATGATCTAGATTCTAGATTCCCACATGGCTTAATGAACCTTTGATTTCTTTATTATAATAGGCCCATTAGTCATTTGCAATTTGTATGTGTGGTCTGCAACTAGGTCTAAAACAAAACCTGGATATGAATGGCTGAATGATCTTGGGGAGTATTATTACGCTGCGATCTGTATAGATTTATTGTATCCGCCTTCCTTGGTGCTTCCGTTGATGTGATTCTCAATCAGAGTACCTCATCCAGCTTCAGTGCTTTGATAAAAGCAAGTAGTCTGGAGGGTTCTATGGATGGGAGTTCCTTTTTTTTCGACGATGCAGTAAACCATTCGCCTGTTCGCGACCGCCTCGCATTCCGTGAGGTGTTCCGGGGTTTCCTCCCCCCGCCTCACAGAACCGGCAGCTGTCCACGATTTCAAATTGTATTCTCTTCAGGTGCCTTCTCAACCAGAAGTGGCTCGTAAGAAATCCGAAGATTGTTCTTACTCAGTGCTATAAGGTTTTTTTAACCTTCCTGGGTGAGAGAGTCCTAGAAACAACTTTGATTGCCTTAACCCTGGAAGACGTTCCCATATACTGATCCATTTGGTTCCCCTTTCTTTCCCGAATTCTTCCTTGTAGGTGTGCATCCCTATGTCACAGAAACGTTCCAGTCCTAAAAGCGGAGTTTGTGCTCCTACTTTTGCCAATTGGTCTGCTTTTTCGTTGCCTTCTATCCCAGCGTGTCCTGGTATCCATTGAAGGGATAGTTCATCATTCTTGCCTAGTTTAGCCTATCTAGGCATTTTTATATCATTCTGGATAACGATTCATTTGAATTTTTATTATAAGATTCAATTGCAAATCCCAACTTATGTATTGTAATTACCAGCATATTTTGGGTTTTGGACTGCTTTTTGTAATCATTAAATTTTTTCTTAATTTTTTGAATATATGGATTTCAACTGATATATGTTTCCAAAGACAGATGGGGATCTGTAATAAAGTGCCATGAAAACATCCTTTTCATATTTGGTAATTATTTCCGCCATACCATTAGATTAGATATATTGGAGAAGATATTATAATATGATGAAATTCCCCCATTTACGACAAAGCTTTGAAATTTTATCGATCAGAATTGAAGACCTCCATCACTAATTAGTTTTAAGGGTATTCCAGGCCTTGCAAAAACAGACTGACTTGTTAAATTATTGTTTAAATCTGACAAAAAGAATTCAAAATTAACTAGCTTCCAAAGGTTTTTTACAGTTTCCAAAAGTACTTAAATAACAATTTCTATCATTTGGTCTATTATTTTTAGATTCCACTTTTGACATGTATAAACTTTGTTTAGCACCAATAAATTTCTTTGTTCCTTGTTCTAACGTTATTTTCTTTTGTTGCAGTTTGGGAAACTCTCATGCAGGGCCATCGTTTCCAAAAGACCACTCCCAAACCACATAAGAAATCCTCTGCAGCTAAACCCAACTCTTATGAAGACGAGTCCTTTTCCGACTATGACGAATATGGAACCCAAAGTGCAGCCAGCGCAAGAATCGACAATGTCTACGTCCTTCCTCCTCCCAAGGACTTCGTGTTGAAAACTGATGCGGGAAAGCCCGAGTACGTCGAAGAATTGCCTGAAAGTTCCGGTTCCAGTATCATCGACATACTGAAAATGTCGGACGGTAAAGGGGTGTTCAATCGGTTTCAAAACCAGTATCGGCCAGTAGCAGTAACAACCGAAAAAATCGCTACGAGTACTAGGAAGCCTCTTTTAAACGGTGAACATGAGTTTATCGACATTCCCTTGACTGGACGACTGGTGGTAAAAGTTTATCCAGATGGTACGCCGGTGAGGGAGACCGCTCAGCTACCACAGGACGATGATTTGAGACAGTACGAACTTCAACACGTAAAGATTCCCAACTTTTAATGAAAAGAGGTTCAATACCGAGGTTAAGACTTGTGCCAAAAACGATTTGAGGCGTTGAGGAAGAAATCGGAGCACTTGTTGCCTACAAGTGCAAAACACTCATTTGTCAGATCAAGAGAACGTGTATTAAAATATTGTAGCAATGTTTCATAAAGAGCTATAGAACAAAGTTCTGTGATACGTCAATTGTGTAGAGGATTTTTGTCTAGTATCAACCAAATTTTCTTGATCTTATTAATGTTTTAAATTTAGCGGAGTTGTTCATTTCGAAATGCATTCGTTCGAGTGTTAAAAAGCAATATACACCTCGAAATAAAATAGTATCTTTCAAAAATTATTTCATC
>JAEQML010074167.1:0-14536 GCA_016904865.1 Pissodes strobi | reverse complement strand
CCAGTCATTGGTTGCTTTGGCTTTATTAAATAGCCTTCTGATGGTTTCCCTCAGCGTTCCAAGTTTTCCGTTCCACCAGACTGTGCTTTCTTTTTGTTTTCAGGTTTTAACTGGGCAATTGTCCTGATAAGCCGTAGCTATTGCTTCGCTAATCAGCTGTACTGTGACTTCTAAATTTTCCGCGTCCTTAACCTTGGCTGTTACCCTTTGTAGACCTTCTTCGAGGGATTTTGAATATCCTACCCAGTTTGTGTCACGGGGATTTCTAAACAGTATTGCTTTAGGGGAGGAGATTTTAAAATCAAAGCTAATATGCCTGTGATCAGAGCAGTATGGTTCATCTGATACCATCCAATTGTGGATCATGTTGCTCGCCCTGTCAGAACTTAAGGCCACGTCAAGGACTTCCTGACAGGCTCTCGTTACGAATGTTGGTTCGTTGCCTACATTGGCAATATTTAAACCTTCTGTTAAAATAAATTGTAATAAGGACTCACCTCTTCCATTGACGTTCGTGCTGCCCCACATCGTGTGATGTGCGTTAGCATCACATCCTAGAATGAGTTGGAGCTTCTGTTCCTCACAGTAGGATATAACATCCTTGAACATCTGCGGTGGACATTTTTGCTCCTCTCCTGGGAAGTAGGCGGAACATGCAACTATGCTTCTTCCACCTTCCTTCGTGGGTAGTGACAGGATAGCTGTAACAAAATCACCCGAGCATAGCCCCGGGATTAGAGTACATTTAATCCTATTGTTATGAATGATACATGCACGAGGTTTATTAGCTGACCTATCGTACAGTAACTTACCTTGGGAGGGCTTGAGGCCTACAATTTTCCCTTCGTTGATCCAAGGTTCCTGCAGGAGGGCGATGTCGAGGCCTTCATGTTCAAATCTGCGACATAGCACGGCCGAGGCGGCCTTTGCATGTTGCAGATTTGCCTGCAGGAACTTGCGATTGCCCTCTACTTTGAAGACTCTTCTGGAGTGACACCACCGTCTTCCGTCTCCATGGCCGTGTCAGGTGCTATCCTCTTCAGAGAGCTGACGCCTTGAGCCGTTTCCGGTTTTTCAGTGTCCTCTTGTTGACACGTTTCTGGGATTGACTCCTGCTCGGGTGCCTTTGGTGGGATTCTTTGTTAGAGCATTCATGTCAGTATAAACAGGTACCATAGAATGAAATTTTCGATTTGTAAACTTTAGGATTTCAACATCGGTCGCAATACGCAGGTGGTCGTTTTATAAGGGTGGTTACAAACAGGGGTTTCACCACATTCAAATAAACTAACTAAAATTTGAAGAATTTTTTAATTTTTAACCTAATTTTCATATATTTTTTGCAAACTGTAAGTAAAATGACTAATATCAACTTGCATATCCAGTCTTTTCTTAAATGCTGGCATTTTAATCATTATTCAGGATGAATTAAAAGGTTTGGTATTTAGCCCTAATTTTAAAACACCCTGAGGAATAATTTGCTAACCAAATTCTTTCAAAATACCAATTTTTGTCAAGAACCATTCGTGCACTTGAGTGTATAAAGTATACTCAAAGTTCAAAGTCTGGACTTTAAAAATACCTACTCGGTATTTGTGTCACATATGTGCAGAAATTTGTCGACTTTTCACATATGGCGCAATTTTTTATTTTTTTTTTGGTCAGGTGGATGAACGCTCCCTTATGCGCACCCCCTTAGGCTTTGTGGGTAGTGTTGGGCTTTCCCGCAGGCATACCAATCAAACCTCCACCGCATGCAGATCTTCCTTGCTGTCAGCATTACATAATGCTACGGGCTGTCTGTAGCCTTATTAGCAGTAACATCTTTATTTATAATGCCCTCATCGCCGCTTTATTGCTGGCGCCTCTCTAATTTTAGCAATCTTGATCCGTCTGTTATTGATCCGTTCTCTGCTTGGAACGTATATTCATCATTCTTCTACTTATTTTAATTTATAAACCTATCTACATTGTTTTATTCTTGTACAGTTTATGTTATGTACAATATACATCACTTGAAGATCTTGCATTAATGCGTGGCCTTGTTTTACATTAATGCGTGGCCTTGTTTCTTCAACATTCAGCCTCACATTTTGTTATTTACATTATTTACATTACAGTGTATTTTAATTTAGGTTTAAGTTTATTATATTACATGTGAATTCTTAGATTAGATCTTCAATCCTGACCATCTTATGAATGCTATTGTAGATTCCTATGTTTTATTTACTTTTACGTAAATCTAGATCCTAAGCAGCTAAGCATAGTAAGTACAATTTATACTAATTTCAGCAATTAGGTCATTAAGTTTTGTCAATGACTGGTGTTTGTATTGCCAATCTTACATGCCTACTGAATCCTTAATTCCGATGTACATCGTTGTCGTTGAAACTAACCGTCATTAAAATAATGGAATCCATGGGTCTTTTATATTTTCCCCATCTCTCGGGGGTATTTCCTGGCTGGTAATTTGTAAGCTCCCTGATCTCTTCGTTTGGATGTATGGCAATTCTGTCATAACATTTTAGGATTCTGCCATGAAGATAGTTTCTCAACGGAGTCCATTTGAGGTCCCTAAAAAGATCGAAATTCCTCAGAAACCACGGGGCTGCTGCTGCCCTTCGAAGAAAACCGTTCTCAGTGCTTTGGAGTGCAGCCATATATGACCTTCCAATTGTACCCCAGATTGCCACACTATACGCAATCTGGGCCCTAATAACCACTTTCAATATGGTTAATTTAGTTTTAATATTCAAAGCACTATATCTCCCTAGAAGAGAGTACAGTTGAGCGACTCCGCCTTTTATTTTTAGTCTGACCGAATTGATATGGCTAACTCATAAAAGTTTCTTATCAAAAATAAGACCTAAGTATTTCACCTCCTTATCCCATTGGATCTCTTCCCCATAAATTCTTAGGTTAGGACCCCTTGGTAAAAGTCTCCTTTGGAACACTACCGATCTAGTTTTAGTCAGATTTAGTTTAATTTTATTTTTATTAGTCCAATATTCGAAGTTGTTTAATTCCTTTTGGAGTTCCCTTGATATAATAGCTCCACTTCTGCTCTTGTACATAAATGTTGTACCGTCTGCGTAAAGACCATAAAATGTTGATAATGAAGGTTTGTAGTCGCAAGTATATAAGTTATAGAGTATGGGGCCGAGCACAGACCACTGTGGAACCCCAGCCCTGATCTTTCTGAAAGTCGACAACTCCGTACCTACTCTGACGCAGAATTTGCTGCCATGAAGATAGTTGATAAAATAATCTCCTCCACATTTCCGGGAATTTGAGTTTCCTTAGCTTAAGCGCCATGCCCTGATGCCATTGGGAGTCAAAGGCCTTTTCCACGTCAAGGAAGACCGATCCTACGGCCATGAGCATGTTGAAGGACGCCGAGATGTACTCTGCAACTCTTAAGGCCTGGTGCTCCGATGAGTGCCCGCGTCTAAATCCAAATTGTTGGGGGGGAATAACTCCCAATTCATCAATCAGTTTTACCAGTCTCTTCTTTATAATCTTCTCTACCACCTTCCCCATTACCGGGAGCAGGCTAATGGGCCTGTAGTTAGATGCAAACGTTGGATCCTTTTCAGGTTTCTTTATTGTGAATACACAAGAAGTTTTCCATACTCTGGGGAAGTAACAGAATCTCAGCACAGCGTTAGCTATCTGGACTATGAACGCATAACCTTTACTTGGTAATACTCTTAGCATCTTGTTATTAACCCCATCCATGCCGGGTGCCTTCTTGATCTTCTGGTGGCAGCAGATGTACTTCACCTCATGTGGGGTGGCAAAATCCTTAATATTAACTGGTCCTTTCTGCTTAATAGTTTCTTTGATGCTCTATTGGCAGTACTATCATGTTTGGGGTCGCTGTAGTCCGTGTCGTTGACTCTAAAGATTAACTCTAATGACATTCCAAATTCTTCGGCCTTATCTATATCAGAATATACCATCCCATTTCGTCCATGAATTAGAGGTATATGTTGCCGTGGTCTTCTCAGGGCATTGAATATTCTCCAAACAGAATGATCATTAGTGCTCAGTTTCTTTATTTTGTCATCCCAAAATTTGGTCCTGTGTTTCTTTAACTTTTCCCGTAGCATTCCAGAGTGGACATTTAATATAAGTTTAAGATCTTCTGTTTTATTCCTAGAGTATTCTTTTCTAAGTTTTCTATTATTTCTGATAAGGTTTTGCAATTCCTTCGGAAGCAAATTAATAGAGCATCCCTTAAACGTTTTTACCATAGAGTTGATTTTGTATGCCTTAATCATTGCGTCATTTAGTTGAACAGCATACGTCTCGAGCTCTTTAGCAGAGTTAATTTTTGGAGCCACTAGTGTGTGTTTTAGAGTTTCCTTAAATCCCACCCAGTTGGTAACGGTTTTTGTTTTAATAAAATCGCTTCTGATCCCTGATCCGATTGGGACTTGGACGGGGTTATGGTCGGAGGTACCCTCGTTAAGTGCCTCGACATCTATTTGTAGATGAATTCCTTTTGTTAATATAAAATCTATAATGCTAGGGGTTTCATTGCCTGCTGGGATATAAAAAGGGGTCTCAAGACCAGAGACGCCCAGTTCCAGATTCAAAACAGCATCTTCGATTATTCGGCCATTTTTACAATACGATGCGCTGTTCTAAATTCGGGACTTGGCATTGAAATCGCCCATTAAAATGGTAGGTATGGTTCCTTCTGTTAATAGTCTCAATTCCTCTATGGATGCCTCCTTACTCTGACTCCTATAGATCGATGTTATTTTAAACTTTCTACCGTCCAGACTGACTACCACAGTAAAATTATTAATATCAAGATCCTTTGATCCAATCACATAGGTTGGTATGTCATCTCGGACCAAAATTGCTAATCCTGAGCCCGCGCGGCCCCCCTGGTCGTGTATATATGTCCTATACCCTTGGAAGGACAGTTTTGTTTTCTCTGCAAGTATGGTTTCCTGGATTGCAATAACCTCAGGAACATGCTCTGCCATCGTAAGTTAAATTTCAGGCTGTCTAGTTTTAACTCCTTTGACGTCCCATGATACTAATTTAAACTTATTCATTAGATGATTCGTCAAATTGCCTCATAAGCGTAAGTAAACAGTTAATAAATTTGTTGAATCTGTCTCCTTCACCTTTCTTATTAGATCCAGTTTTCGTGGGTACACTGGTGTCCTTTTTTGTGGCGTTATTGATCACTTCCTTAATTGAGTTTCTAAACTCGCCTTGCTTCCTTTGCGTTGCTGTTTGTGTGGTCGTTTGACGAAAACTTCTGTTGTATCTAGGGCAACCTCTATAGCTTGCCGGGTTAGTCGACTGTCCAAAACTGCAAACCCATTCTGGGTTTGCAGTTTTAACTGCAAACATGGCCAGTTGACGTTTATCCCTTTGCGAAACCATTTTGGTGAACTCAGCGTCTCCAAAACCAAGTTCAACTAGTTCAGTCTGGATCAGGGCGGGGTTCATTTCCCTGTCCAGTGCGTTTGTTAACTTTTCCTCATTTATATTATACGTATAATATGGCTTGTTGCCAGTATTTAATAATCTGGTAAGTGCTCTGTGATCTTCAATGGTCTTAGGGAATATTCTGGTTTTTTGTCCATGTATTTTAGCACTTTCAAACTGTATATTATTGTCCTTAATAATGTTTCTCAGGTTCATCCAACCCTGTCCCTCTATGGTCACGGGAGGAATCCTTTTGATTTTCTCCGCATATGATTCCGCTTCCATCGGGATTTGTTCTTCTTCACCTATCTGCTCATTATCGGCTGTTCTTCCACCCTTACTAGAACCGGGCTTAGGCCAGTTCTTACCACGTTCTTATCTTTTTGCAAAAGTTGAGCCCTAAAGTCTTCTAGGACAGCATTTAGTGTATCCATTTCCTCTTTTATCTTTTATTTTCCTCCAATGCTTCATTTAATCTCATTGAAGTCTCCTCTTTGAATGCCTCGTAGTTCTGTTTATCCTCTGCTGCAGCTTCCTGCGTCTGTCTCAATTCATCTCTAAGTTGTTTGACTTCCTCTCTGGATCGATTAAACATCCGTTGGTAGTCCCTCTGTTTCCCAGAGAAAACCGACCTATCATTTCCCGTAGTACGGGAAATCTTCGATGTCCCTTCACTAAAGCTCGAGTCGCTATCTTCCATATTTGGTCTTTTGGTGGATGATTGCTGCCTCCTTAAATTTTCTGGATTTTTCTTGACCATTTCTGGCTTCTTCATTATGGAATCATTCTTAGGAACACTTATTGGGGGGCTCCCCCCCCTCTCTTTGGGCTGAGCCCCACTGCTAATGACCGTCCTGTGTTAGTTCGCGCACAAGAAATTATCGGAATATGGAGCAAGCACTGAGCGATTTTCACGTAATTCATTTTAATATGATAAAAATCATTCAATAAAATATGACTTAAATTGTCAGCTGTGCGTATGAACGCTGTAACGGGTTTTCCTATCATGGAACTTTGAAAATTAACCCATGTTATGAGCCTAGTTTATTTAATGTATAAAGCTGCTAAATCAACTGCATTTAAATGCATAGATATACTTACTAATTAGCTATCTTTTAGATGTAATATGATGATTTATAATAGTTTTTTTGTGCTAATTAGGAAGCCATTATAAATCCTGATGTATCAGTTTTTCATTTTGTACCTAACCCATTTAGCAAAATTAACCACAATTAGAAAACAAGATAATTTATATTATCTATCATATCCTTGAAATAGCCTATGAGGACAAGACATTTTCTAGGAAAAAAAATGCCAAAAGTTTGTGGCAGAAATAAACTCATAAATATACTCATTTCTAACACTGGCATAAAATTGGATCCATTCAAAATTTGATCACATTTAGTGTAGGATAGGTGATTTCTTTCTTTGTATATTAACGAACCCGGACCAGCCGTTAGTAAGTTTATATTACCCTGTAGAGTAATTTTGCAATATTAACTCTGCTGAATGTGCTTTAATTTATTCTTAACATTGTGGTTTTTTATTCATCTTATATCTTTCTCCGTTCAAGAGATGTGAATGTTTAACGAAAACACTACACATTTTGCAAAATTTTTTAATTTTTATAAGTGACATTAAGCACTAAAACATTAATAGCTGCTATTACTCATCACTCTCTTCCATCTTTCGAGTACTAATACGTCTCCATACGCCTTGATATTTCTTCAATGAGATGTTGAGCCTTATTTTGATCGATTTGATCCCATTCTTGGAATAGTGCTTCTTTTAATTTATTACCTGGAGCCAAAACTCTGCCCAGCATATCTCAGATGTGTCACGTGGTGGCCAGTTGATTTTTCGTACATCTACGTCGTCTAAGTATTGGATAACAACTCTTGCTATGTGAGGACGAGCATTATCTTGCATCAGTATTGAGTTGTTTCTGATAAAGGGTGCCAAAGGAATGACGTGTGGTGCTAAAATGAGGCGAATATATCGATCAGCCGTCAAAGTTTGCCCATCAACCATTACTAAGTCAGTTCGAGCTTCCACGTTTATGTCACCCCAAACCATTACAGAACCGCCACCAAAATTTAATCTTGTAGAGAAATGGATTTTTTCGAAGCACTCACTCATCTGATCTACGATATAATCTCTGACGACCAGGCCTGAAAATAAAATTTTACTTCATTCACCGAATCCCCAATTTTGATGTTCTCGGGCAAATCGGAGACGTCCTATCCCATGATTTCTAGTCAATTCTGGGCTAGTGGCAAGTCGACTAGCACGTAAAACCACCTCCTTAAATCGTCTCCGGACAGTTATTTCATGTGTGGTGATGTCGTACCTCTTCCAAACGATTTCTTGCGATAACACCTTTGGTATTTCTCTCCTGCAACACATTCGGAGTTGAAAAATGATTATCTCTGACATTTGTATATTCCGATCTCATTAAAATATTCCATGGTTCTCTGAACGCTAATATTTAGGGTTCTTTGAACGCTAAATACTGCGACCTTCCACCATTTACTTCGGTCACTGCTCTTGCTACATCAGTAGGCGACAGAACCATAATTTTTTAGCTGGTACTTTAAAATTTAAACACCGCAGAATAATTATCATGACAACTGTCAAATGTGGAGTGTTTCTTTTTATCATATCCCTTGAAAGAAAGATATCAAGATGAATAAAAAATACCACACTAGAATAAATTAGCAGTATCAGTAGAGTTTATATTGCAGAAATTCTCTACACGGTGTTACAAAGTGGGGGAAAAACATACAAGTAGTTATCACACATTAAATTTTATCAGAATTTTTAATGGATCAAATTTTATGTCGATGAGTGTATTACGAATGAACTGTAGGTACACTTTAAATCTTCACTTTGCAAAAAAGTAGTCAGAATCAATGCTAAATGAAAAAAAATACCACACAATTGAAACCTTTTAGCCCTATATAAGAAGAATATTTACTTTGATTCTACAACTATCTACAAATACTGCCCTGCTGCAAGCTGAAATTTTCTTAAAGCCAAACCTACATTTCTCCTAAATTTCATAGATTATTCGCTAATATAACAATCTTTGCGTTTGTTATGTTTGTATATTCCAAATTAAATTTAGGCTTTATAAAATTTACACTTTATAAGATTTTGGTACGGAACTAATGATCAGTATCTTAAAGGGGGTTGACAAAAATATCTATAGTATTTTAGTAAGCGCACAAAAAATTTTTCACAATTAGATTAAGCAAAAATTGTTCCATGTAAATTCGAAATTAATATTTCAGTCTTAATATAGTTCCTGAATAGAGGTCCCGCTTAGTTTGGGTTAGTTTGGGTTAGCGTTCAGACCTATTAAGAGGGTTGGAATTGATTTAATATTTTATGGAATAAGGATACTAACACGTAAGTAATTTGGGCAAGTCGCTTGGGATGTTCACAATTTAGTTTTCCAAAAGCGGATTTTATTTTTGTTATTAAAACCAGCGTATCCATATAATCATCATCCAGCCCTTTGTGTTCACTGCTGGACATAGGCCTCCCCTATTTCTGCCCACTTCTTTCTGTCTTAAGCTGTCTGGATCCAATTTATGGCGACTCTCTTTATGTCATCCGTCCATCGAGTTGAGGGTCTTCCTCTTCTATGCTTATCGGCTCGGGACCTCCTCCATTCCAGCAGTCTTTTCGTCCATCTGTTGATCGGGCCACGTGTCCAGCCCAGTTCCATTTGAGTCTGGCGATGCAAGAGATGACGTCAGTGACTCCTGTTCTTCGGCGTAGATCTTAATTTCTTACATGATCTCTTAGAGACACTCCAAGCATCGATCTTTCCATTTTGCGCTGAGCTATTCTAAGCCTATTTGAAGATGTTATGGTCAAAGTTAGTGTTTCAGCCCCATAGGTCATGACCGGTAGTACACACCGATTGAAGACTTTTCTTTTTAGACATATAGGTAGATCGCTCTTAAACACGTCTCTGAGTTTTCCAAAGGCTGCCCAAGAGAGGGTTATTCTTCTCCCTAGTTCACATGTCTGGTTGTATCTTGAGATTCGGATTTCGTAACCAAGATATGTATATTTATGCCATAGTTTTATTTCTTTATCCTCTATGACTATGTTTCCACTATTAACCAGATTTGTCATGAATTTTGTTTTAGAGAAACTGATTTCTAGACCTACTGCAGCACACACGTCCTTAAGCTCTTGCAGCATTAGCTTAATGTTCCCGAGATTTTCAGCGGTCAGCACTATGTCATACGCAAACCGCAGGTTTGTCAGCCTTCGACCGTCGATATTTATACCCTTTCCTTCCCAATGCAGTCTTTTAAACGCGTATTCTAGGACTGTAGTAAACAATTTTGGAGACATCGTATCTCCCTGTCTCACACCTCTACCAATCGGGATCTGTTTCGTATTGTCATGCAGCTTTACCACCAATGTTGCGTTTTTATAGATATTATATATTAACTTAGAGTATCGATTATCGATGCGACATTCCCGCAGTGCTTCCAAGACTACGCATATCTCGATAGTGTCGAAGGCCTTATGGAAGTCAACAAAGGCCAGAACCAATGGCCTGTTGTATTCGATCGATTTCTCAATCAGCATTCTAATGGCTTGTAGGTGGTCGTTGGTTCCAAAACCGGCTCTGAATCCTGCTTGTTCTAACGGCTGATAGAGGTTCAATTTGCTTTCTAGTCTGGTGATAATTATTCTTGTGAAAAGCTTATAGAGGTGATTTAACAGGCTTATTGGTTTGTAGTTTTCTAGATCGACTGCATCTCCCTTTTTATGAAGCAGTATTACATTAGCGCTGTGCCATCTGCTGGGTATTGTGCTGTTGTGTAAACAGAGATTGAATAGGACCCTTATCTTTTGGAGCAGCCAGGGACCTCTGATCTTAATTGCGTCCGCCGTCACCGTGTCTTCTCCGGGTGCTCTGTTATTTTTAGTCTTTCTTAGCGCAAATTCAATCTCTTCCGGCTTGATATCTGGCATTTCTTCCGAACCTTGATTTATAATGCCTTTTTCAGTTGATAGAGTATCGGGCTCTTAATCCCCATTTGTAATATCCTCCCTATTAGTTTTATACAGCAGGTGGTAGAAATTCTCAATAGCCTTCAGGATTTCTTCTCTGTTCGTTATTAATCTTCCTTGCCGGTCTCTGAATTTGGTCATTTCTTTCCGTTCGGTCCCCAAGCTTCTTCGCATGACTTTCAAGCTTTTGTTGTTCGCTATAGTTTGCTCGATATTATCTTTGTTATAAAATCTGATATCTCTTTTTATGGCCTTTAACACTTGTTTATTGATTTCTCTCATTTCTTCATTCGTGGTAGAATCACGGCTTCGCATTTCCCTTCTTTTCTATATCAGTTGTGTGCTTGTTTGACTGATTTGTTCATCTCTTTTAGTTTTTGGCTTTTTTGTATGGCTGTTACAATAGAGTCAGTCGTTCATGGTGTCAACATCTTGGTGTTTATCTTGGTTTTCCAGTAGATTTGTGATGTGCTCTTCTAACACCAATACATCCCTAGGGTACGCCCACGTTTTGTTCTTGGCCTTTCTGATCATCCTGTATCTTTCTTTACCTAAGTCGAGTACTATTTTAGCACGTATCATTCTGTGGTCGCTGCCAGTTCTCATTCTGTTTGGTACTGACACGTCTTTGACTATTTTCTTTTTATCCGTTATTATAAAGTCTATTTCGTTTTTGGTGCGGCCGTCTGCACTTTCCCAGGTCCATCTTCTACTGGGTTTTTTCTTAAAGAAGCTGTTCATTTGGAAAGGATTATTTTGTAGCAAGAACCCAAGCAATGTTTCACCGCGTTCGTTTCTACCCTCGAGTCCAAAATCTCTTAAGGGTATCTCATCCAAATCATTTCTTAGTTCCATTTTGGCATTGAAGTCCCCGCAAAGGATGGTAAAATGCGTCTTCTCCTCTTGTAGAGCCCACGTTATATCGTCATAGAAGGTATCAATTTCCTCGTCTAGATGATCTGACGTAGGTGCATAGACCTGTACTACTTTAATGCGGTATCTTGTGTTTAGTTTCAGAATAATATAAATCACCCTCGTGGACACCTTCCTTATGGTAGTTTCAGAATAATATAAATCACCCTCGTGGACACCTTCCTTATGGATAGGATGTCCTTGCAGTGACGTTTGTGCACTAGAAGGCGGTTCCTCCCATAGAGCTGTCATCCTCGCCTGCATGGTAAAAGTGATTTCCTGACTTTAGGTTAGTGTATTGTCCTCCTCGTTTCCTCACCCCGCAGAGCCCAACAATATCCCATTTTACATTATTCAGTTGTAGTTCCAGTTCTATCAGTCTTTCATCCGAGAGTAGTGATCGTGCATTATAGTCTTATTAAATTATTATCGCCACTAGGGGCTACATATTTTAAAAATATAAATAGTTTCGTTAAAACTGCAGGATCTAGTTTTAAAATACGCTAAAATAAATGCATCTGAAAAATTCAACTAATTCCAAGATATTAAATTTTTCCAGATTTGAAAAAAATGCTATTTCTTTTGAACCCAATACACATTTCTGATGTGATTTTTATATTGCTCTAATTTACTTTTTAATTTGCCTATTATTTTTGAGTCGATAAACTAAGACAGTGCTCAAAACTCACTTTTCCACCATAAATCTATATCCATTTCTGTAATTTTGTCCATTACAAAACGGATGAGGAAATATTTCTGCAATTGAAGGCGAGGTTGCTCAGAAAATATTAAAGAAATAAAATGGTGCTGACTAAATGTGAATGAATATGTGATATAGAAATGTTGATTTGTAGGATGTTAGAATAATGATTTTAAGAAGATATTTTAACTGATATTTTTAAAATCTCAGTGTCACGTGTTCTTACTATTAATATATAGTAAGTTTATATAAATGTATTTTGATGTTATAAACCGTATAATATTCCAAACACTGTATGTGTACAAATACATCGAATTCTTATATCCATTGTGAGTTTTTGTTATTCCAATTTTCCTTGGTTGCAAAAAAGTTTATTCATTTATATTTTCAATACTTGACTCATAGATTCTTTTCCTACGATGAGAAAACTGGAGCAGGATTGTTAGAAATTTTTGTTTGTACTATAAAGGAGGAGAACTTAAGAACTAGCTCAATGTTTGACTAAACACTAACATTGTCTTTTAAGATCCTTTTATCATGTTATGCTTCTGGAAGTCCAATTGCCTTAGTTCCCATCATGTCCAAAGTCATGGAGAAACTGATCAACGAACAGTTTCTAAAATATCTCGAATCCGCAAGCATCATAAGCAATCGCCAGTATGGTTTTCGCAAGCACAGATCAACGAAAGATCTGATTTACGTGATCTACCTGTGGACCAAAGCTATCGAGAGCTACGGCGAATCTCGTGTAGTGGTTTTCGACACATCCAAAGAATTTGATAGGGTATGGCATGACAGATTGTTAAGCAAATTGCACATCCAAACTATCGGCTCTCCATTTTCTTAAGGGATCGAAGCACCCAAGTTGGTATTGATAGACATCTCTCGGAGGAATATAAAATCAATGTCGGAGTTCCTCAAGAGTGTATATTATCTCCCACACAGCAGCTTTGCATACGACAGCACTCTCATTTCCTGATTCATGTCGCGGATGACCAGTGACCGCTTCTCGTTCCCAACGCGACCGAGAAAATCAGATTGCTGCCATCAATAGGATATGTACGCCATCGTGGAATCAGGCGAGGAAAACAATGTCCAGTTTAACGCAGGAATGTCTCAAGCAGCTGTCTTCTCAAAAAAAAGCCAACACCGCAGGAACTGACTTATCAATGACAGGACAAACACTGACTCTGGCCTCATCCATAAGCTTGCTGGGCATCAATGTAGAAAACAACATGTCTTGGCGTAATCATGTCATCAAAATTGCCAAGGCAGCAGCCCAAAAGCTAGAAGCACTCTATGGAGCAAAAAAGTTGTATAGACCTCATCAGCTCTTACTGCTCTATAAAGGTTCCAAGACCATCTCTGGATTACTGTTCCCATGTGTGGAGCCCGGCATCCAAACACTTGTTCAAAATATTGGACTCCACACAGAGAAGAGCAATTCGTCTTATCGATGACCCAGAGTTGACTAAAGACCTTGATAGCCTTTAACATCGAAGACCAGTAGCGGACCTATGTCCTTACTATTGATATTACTTCCGAAGTTGTGCGAACAAGCCCAGAGTTGTGCCAAACAGAAACACCCGTCAGACTTACTTACTTCCGTGTCCGGTCAAACACAATATTTCCAGAAATCTGCAGCCGCTATTGCTTTTCTATTTGCGTCGTAGATGTCCCGTCAGGTACACGGCTCGTCAAGCCCAGGGCAGACCAAAAGGTGACTCGGGTCCTGCACCTGGCCGCACTCGCACAGGGTGTTTTCGTCGGGTGGCAGAAGGCCCCATCTTCGCAGGTTGGTCCTGCATCTCGACACTCCAGTTATCAGCCGGTTGAGTGTTCGCCAGACAGCAAAAGGCAGGTTGCTACCTGGGGCGAGCTCCTCCCTCGGATCGATTTCCGGTGCGATAAGCTCGCTCTTCCACTGGGTGATACGGTTTGCCTCCAGTGGTCCCTCGAGTGCTCGTGTCCGCAACAGGAAACTCCTCCTGGATTTGAGACGCCCCGCTGCTTGTTGATGTCCATGCAGTAGGTGGCGGGGGTCCGTTTCTTATTTTGCCCTTTCCATGTCTGCCGCGATCCTTCTGCGTATATGGGTGGGAGCTATCCCCGCAATCGGATAGATCTTATGCACTGGTGTTGGTTTTAAGCAACCTGTCACGATCCGCACGGATTCATTCACTGTGACGTCAACCTGCTTCGCGTGTGCGGAGGCGCCCCAAACAGGAGAGGCATACTCCGCGGCCGACACGCACAGCGCCATTGCCGATGTCCTAAGTGTAGGTGATTGTGCTCCCCAAATTTTCTTTGTCAGCTTGCGCAGGATGTTATTGCGCGCGCATACTTTCCCTTTGGTGTTCGCACAGTGCTGCTTAAAGGCCAGTGTTCGGTCAAGCGTGACGCCCAGGTATTTTGGTGTCTGGCAGT
>JAEQML010074166.1:0-14536 GCA_016904865.1 Pissodes strobi | reverse complement strand
AATAATCTATCCGCCCGTCAATCTAATTGTAACAGCCCTTCAGGCTAAGCTCTCTCTCTCTCTCTCGCTGCTGTTCGTGGTTAACATTTTCGCGAGGAATATCCCAGGGGACTTACGAGATATGCATTCCCGAATATTTTGGAAATACTTACAACCTTCTATACTCAACCTGAAGTTAATAAACCAAGCCTTTTTTACACCGAGTGTTTCTATCCATCTCTCCCAACTACCTATATCTGAGCTCCGTCTTCTGAAAGAGCACAGCGCAACTACTGCAACGAAGTCAGGTCCATAGGCAACAAGCGGTAGGAGCGTATATGTGACAGTATTTATGCATTGGCAAGTCAATTATTACATAGTACGTAGTTTATAAAAATAGAATAAAATAAATTACCAAAAATTTAACCAAATTTTGCAAAAATAAATACAATGGTCTAATCATTTAATATTCCAAAATTAACATAAACAGCAGAAATGTTCAATATGACTAGAAAATACAGAATCATGTAAATATAAAATAAACAAAAGAACCATGAGATGAGGACGATAATAAAGTGTCCAAATAAACCTAAAATAACCTAAAATATATACATATATACACACGCATACATATACACACATACACATACTCATGCACACACATACACATATACATATAGGTAAAAAATACACAGAGAATAAATAAAACAAACAAAAGAATACTTATAATTACTAAGAATAGAAAAAAATATATTTACAATCAGATTCAAGTATAGAAAAGGTAGTATATCAATAGTGTTCCATAAATTCCTTAAAAGAATAAAATGCATTGTTAACAAAAAGTTATCTTATTTTTACCTTGAATCTTTTGTCATCTAATATCTTTAAACTAATAGGTAATTTATTATACAAAGTAATTGCATTGTAAGTCAATGAGTTTTCAAAATTTGCTTTTGTGCCTCGGAACTGCAAGTATATGCTCACTACGCGTGTTATAGTTATGGCTACTCGTTAGAGATCTAAGCTTAGTAAAATTTTTACGTACATACACAAGACATTTATACATATAAATACATGGGACAGTTAAAATTTTCTTACAAATAAAAATATTTTTCATATCGCGCATATCTAAATTGAAAATCAGTCGCAGTATATTTTTCTGACCAATAAAAATTCATTCATTCATTTAGGGTTTTACTCCAAAGCATAATACTTTGGGATATGTGCTAAGGCATAATAACAGTTTAGTAAGGCATCAGTGTCTAAACTACTTTTTAATTGAAAAATTGCGTAATAGGCACTATTTAGTTTCTTTGACAAATAATCCACATGCGTCTCCCATGAAAAATTCTTGTTTAAGAATATTCCCAGGAATTTTACATTCGATGACAAATTTTCGGCACTATTTATGAGAGGCTTGCGTAAATTAAAATTTACATAAACAGTCTTTTCCTCGTTTAGTACTAACCTATTTCTCTCACACCAGCTAGCCATTTTGTTCAATGCAATTTTTTGTTTGGAATTTAGTTCCTCTGGAGTATCGGCCGATAGAGTTATGGATGTATGATCCGCATATAGTATGACTACCTCGTCCCCCATATAATCAGGCAAATCATTGACGTAGACAAGGAAAAGCAGAGGTCCAAGAATGGAACCCTGAGGAACACCCAATTTTAATTCATGTTTGTCGGATATACCTCCATTACATTTAACTTGGAGAAACCTGTTTATCATGAAAGAATCAATGAGGTCCTTAAGTGCACCTCGAATTCCCAAACACTCAAGCTTATCTATTAGGATGTTTTTATTTACCAAGTCAAATGCTTTTGAGAGGTCAAAAAATATTGTTACTACATACTTACCCTGGTCTACTTTTTTATAAACATATTTATAAAAGTTAATAGATGCAGCTTCTATGGAGTGGCCAACTCCAAAACCTTGCTGGCTATTTGAAAGGAGGTTATATTTATTGAAAAAACTCATTATTTTATTATAAATGACCTTCTCCAAGATTTTGGAAAACACACTCACGACATATATCGGTCGGAAATTTTCTATGTTATGTTGATCGCCTTTTTTAAAAACAGGAGTTACGATTGCAGTTTTTAAGATATCCCAAATTGCTCTCTTGGGGAATACCTGACGTAGCTTCAAATTTATTAGAAAAACATTTCCCTACTTTAACCTGCTGATACCCATTTCTGATATATGAACTAAGTAACAAACATGCTTCAGTTGATAAGTTAAATTCTTGTAATTTAGTTAGAAATATGTCATGGTCAAATACCTTTGCACTGTTAGTCAGAACAACATCCAGTTGTTTTTATTACTAATTGCTTGTGTTATTTCACAGGATAAAACACTTAAGTTGCTGATAGTCGATTTTCCTGGCATAAAGCCATGGTTGTGCCTCTCAAATTTTATATTTACAGTTTGTTAACAAGACAGTACAGAGAATCGTCTGAAAAAATTTTGCCAGTGAATTTAAGATACTAATGAGCCTATACGTTTCTATGTTTCTAGCATCACCTGTTTTAAACATCGGTGTCAATTGACTCTTTAAGTGAATCTGCAAATATGTTTGTAAACAAAGAAAGATTAAAAACATGACATAGAGGTTTAAGAAAAATATCTACAGCCCTTTTAAATATATGAAGGAATGTGATTATTACCAGTAGTTTTTCTTGGCTTGAGTTTTTTGATGCTAGTCCTTATCTGCTCCTCAGTAATAGCGGAGAAACAAAAACTACCATATTTTTCCATATTACTGGTTGTGGTAGAGAACTTTTCATATACTGAACTAAAGTAATGAGCAAAGGCATAAGAAATAGTTTGCGCCTCAGTGTACAATTCACCATTATAAATCATCTCCTTTGGTATACATTGTCTATATGTTCGTGAACGAACAAAAGTCCAGAAAAACTTAGGATCAAAATTGATATTAGACTCAATATTTTGTTGGTACAAAAAAATCATGTTTTGTTTGATTTTAAGAATAGATCTTTGGGATTTTTTGGGTATTGCCTGATCAATGAATGAGTAAAGCATAATGTAAAAAATATTTAGGTAATCATTAACGTCACTATAGGTGTACAAGCTGGTCCATTCTGTGTCACTCAGTAACTGAGTAAAAAAGGAGAAAATTTCCATTGTGGTATAGTCGCAGACCTATGACATCCTTATGTTGTCGCTGTTATGTCCTTTACTAGCAAATATTTCAACTAGAATATCTAGCACAGGATGATACATTTCTTTACGGACTAGAGGGCTATCACATTTACTTCAGTTAATGCTTATGTGGGTTAGTACTAAGTCCAGTAATCAATCTACCCATATGATGCAACATATTAATGCATTTTGATGAAGATAGTTCAAATCCATAAATTGGTGCAGTACTACACTTTTATCACCGCCATTTGTAGCAAAAAAATGGTAAGTTAAAGTCTCTTACAGCTATAAACTTAACATCCCTATTTATGGCCTCCCGAAAGCTTCAAGCAGTTGTTCATACGCATCTATGTTTACATTTGGTGGAATATGTCTGCAGGCCAAGTAAAAAACTAGTTTAAGTAGTAAGCACTCTATGCTAGTATCAAGTTAATGTCAATAACCTCTGCTAAAATGGTTTGCTTCAGAGCAATCAAAACTCCTTCAGCCATTATTTTGGTACTATTAGAGTCTTTTCTGTATACATCATAACGATTACCAAAATGTTCAGTGTTATTTATCCCATCAGTCTGCCAAGATTCTGTAAGAGTGGTGATATCGTAATCCTCAGAGAGAATACTAGCATAAAAGTAATGAGTTTTTGGACGTAGGCCTCTGACGTTTTTATAAAACATGTTTATTTTGTGGATGTTTGACAAGTTTGTGTGGCAGATGTTTCTTGAGGACTATCTGAGGTGATATCATCCTCTTGTTTACTGTTAAACGTGAGACTAGGGCTCCAGCAGGCCACACCTTACGCTTCCAAACCTTTTTAAGATCCTCTCTTCTGATTGTGGCCTTCATTGATGCCATGAATAAATATCTGGACGTTTGGAGGCATGTTTTTCGCACTGTACCTCAGTAAATTCGGGAGTAAGGGCTCTCTTTAAATCTTGCGGCTTAGTATCTGGCGTAAGTGCAAAGATACAAACCAGGAGACAGTCTGAATACGTGCAGCCTCCTGGCTAGATCCCACCATGAATTTGCGAATTCTCCGTCGCCCAGCATTCTGCTACCCATCATTTTCTCTTGGCGCTGGGCGGGTTGTCTCATCTGAATATTTTCCTGCATTTTACTAGCCATTTGGGCATATAAAATTCCTGAATTTAAACATTGTACATTATCTTTTTTTTTTATTTTCGCCATCTCGGCTAGAAGTGTGGTTAACAATCCCATTATTGCGTATATGTTATATGCCAAATGAGAGATATTCTCGTCAGGCATAGTCAACACCACATTAATTTAGACCAAACCCAAATGTTGAATGATGATTACAATCACCAAACTTTTATACTATGATTTTGCTAGATCAAAAAACTTAATTCTAAAAATAAGCTTAAATCAGACACTGGATACCAGATAACAGAATGAGGAAATAGTTCAGATATGTATATATGTATTGATAATACAGTTTGCAATTTTTCCTATTTCACGTTCCTTTGATATTGACTTAGCCGCCGAACCCTTAAAGAAAGCAGTAAAACGGCTTAAAGCATATACCAGCATCCAATCAGGGCAGTTGATTTCGAAAAGTGTAATACTTTCTAGAATATACATTTAAATTCGATATCTAAGTTACGACTAATTACAAATTACAGCCTCTCTCGTGGTGCAAAAACTCGACTCCCCGGATGCCGGATGAATTCCCCCTTTTCCGCGAAGTATACTTCCGCCCCGGGACTTCCACAGTTTACATTTCCCCCCGAGGTACCCCTCACCGGCTCTGCAGCCCCCCTTTGCCACCGGCCCCCCTCCCACCGCGCGCCGCCCACGCTAAAATTTTTGCTAGGGACTCATTGTACATATTTTCGCATGAAGCTCTATTTTGCGTTTTTAGCTTTCTCTCTCGATTTTATTCGCGTTTCCCAGTTTGGTATTTAGCGAGCGGTGGGGATGTAAATTTATACGAGGACTAGTCACAATGGGTCTATGAAATGAGGCGTGTGTAATAGTTGTATTGATGAACGCTTATCAGGGAGCAAAATAACTAAAATCAATTACAATACTTATTTTTTTCATTTTATATAATTAAGTCTGAATCAACGTCACCCTCAAGGGTCATGGCAGAATTCTCTCCTTGCCCGTTTTACGCGGGTACGGTAGGTTTATAAAACAAATAACATAAGAAAATATAGAAATAAAAGAGGAATTGAATGTAGAGACTTCCCATAATACATACTAACAGGTAAATAAAATAAAAAAAGAATAAGAATGAAATAAGATATGTTTATAATTCTAACTTTTATTCTTGTGGAAAAATCGCATGTCAATTGATTGATAGTTATCGTTGATATTGTTTAAGGTTTTGTTGATTTACGGTTTGAAACGTATTTTCTTATGATCATGGCGACTACTGCCTGTCATTTTCAAAATATTGCTCACTAAACTGCAATACCAATCACAAAGCATCAAATAGCAGGCCGGTTACCTAGGTTATTTGGTTCTGAGAAATGCGCAGGCGTCTCTAACGATCTTTTGTTGGGCGTATATTCTAGATTTTTTTTCTTAGCCATGTTTAATTTAATTTCAGTCGAAATTTGCTTTAGTTTTGCTCAAAAGGCAAGAGGTTTGATAAGGTTGGCTGGATTTTAACATGGCGGTGGCTGCTATAACGTGCATCATTAACTCCTATAAGAATACAATATAGTCAAACGTTATTTACAGGCGTATATTGAAATGTGCAATTTCTTTTCAAATTTCACAGTTAAGTAGCAATTTTAGATGCAAAAATCTCAAAAAAACATAATAAGAAGTTGTGTTTTTTGTAAATTTACCTTTTTTATATGTACTTTGAAACGTAATTGGGCTAATGTTACTTTAAGCGCGACTATTATGACTGATAATGTTTTTTACTCATTTTTGTTTTAATCAAAAATTATATTGCAGTTTATTTACCTTTTTCTGCACACAAAAATCATATTTAAGGGCTTCCGGTTAACGCCTCTTTCAGACGATACGGATTTTAGCCTGTCCGGTTTATTGTCGTCCAGTAGTGCATTAAACTAATTGTCACAAGGTTTTAATGCACCACTCACGTTAAAACCAATAGAAGCGAACCGATAAAGGTGTCATAACAGATAACAGTAATGCCAAATTTGTTGGTGTGTTTTGTCCATTCAAAGGACCCCTCAATATATAAATGGAAATAGGTGACAAATTCCTAACAAAACCTTTGAGGATTAAATATTTTCAATTTATTTATTTCTTTCAATATTCTCGATAAATTAATCCAGTAGAATATTACTAAATATTATCCTGTTACTATTGATAATCACATTACTACTTATTTTTTTAAGCATTTAGGTATGGGATATCCTTATGTGTTTTTTATGTTCTATGACTATTTAGTAACTACATACATATGCCTAGTATAATTATTGTAAAATGCCCTTATTCTAGTCTAATAAAATAGCAGAAGCAAACCATATAATCTAATGAAAATACAAAAGAGAACTGTAATTTACAAACACACATAGTATTTCATCATCGCACAAACACAATACATCACAAAACTAGGCCAGATAATATAATATAGCATAAATGTAATATTTTTTAAATCAATTATAGGGAAACTTGGGTGTATGCCAGAAAATATTTTTAAAGATTTTTTGGTCTTAGCATTCTTATTTGAAATGGAATTATATTATACAGTTTTGGGCCCAGATATCTAAAAATGTTGGGAGCTAATTTCAGATTTTGCCTTTCTATAGATGATGAAAAAACACCCTTTTGACTACTGAAAACGAAGCATATTTTTAGGTGAACAGTGTCAAAAAGGTAAAATAATGTATCTCATAAATATGTTGATCTGTTAACAATCTGTTACAAATAGATTTTACTGCGTTAGGATGAGATAAAATAATAGGAGCATGATTACGCAAATATTTATAGGAAAGAAGGCTTATAGCAAGCATTGCATTACAGCTTTTTGAGGGATAATTACACTAAATATCACTTACTCCAAAATTAGCTAACAGGAACAAACTTATAAACTTTGTGTACATATAGAACCGACCCGACCGGTCGGCACAAAATAAATTACATTCTTATTGCACCGAAGCAACAGGTCTTTCAGTCCAAAACATATAGTTTTACGTATTTAGACAACAAAACGCTTAACAATTTAAATTGTATACTTGACTCTACAATGATATATTAGCTACAATGTTCACACACAAAAGCACAGAAATAGATGCGATTTAAGAAAATTGCAATAAAATTACGGCAAACAGTAACGTCAATCGTCAAAATATCAAACTAATCATTTGCGGTGTTGCCACATTTTAAAAAAATCGTGTCGCGATCCTTGTTGTACATTTGTTGTAAAAGTAGAAATTGGAAAATGCTATTTATAATTTTGAATAAGTTTTTATCGCCCAACCACATCAAAGATATTTTTATACATAATTACTAAATCCTTTATCAATATAAAAATATGTTGAAAACAAATTAACAATAAATATTTTAAATTTATATTTAATCTTATATTGGTGCGAATTTGCAGAATTGCCTCGTCCTGACCATCCGGATTTGGCTCAGCTGGCTTGGTAGAGTTAGTTCATACATTATTTGAGATGTAAACCTATTTCACTTATATTTAGTAAGACTTAAATTTTCACAGCGTTTGTTGAATGCCATTTAATCAACATAAGTGCATTTAAAAGTTTAAGAAGGAGTAAGAGGTTATTTTCCAAAACAGAGCTCATAGTCTTAGACCAAATTAGAAAATATATGAAATGGAACTAAATATTTCTAGAAAATCATTAGGTCATTAGGTTAGTAACGTTTAGTTTCTTACAAGTTTTGATTTCGTTTACATTGTATATAACTTTACCAAAGCAAACTTTTACATTACGCATTTAATGTATGTTAGAGTAAAAATAATATATTTTTTTAAATATTTTTATTCTATTTGCTTTAGGGCTTGCAGGTCTTCTCATGTTTTAATATGTTTGTGGTTGTGTTATGTTAGTAAGCCACGCTTGAAAGTTTACATTGTTATATTTTCCATTATTTTTCAAATATTTGATGTTACAGTATTAGTAGTTTTGTAATTCAATATCCAATGAAACAATAAACGTATCCAAATCAATATCCACATAAAAAGTATTGGATATATATGGTTTAATATTCGATACTATCCGATATTTAAAGGTACCAAGTTACACATCACTATAATCCACTAAATAAAACAAAATATGCGAAATTGGCAATTGCCTCTCACCTGACAACTTACAAAATTCGCGTTTTTGGACCCCATACTACTCTTCTTATCGGATTACCGGTTGAAAGGGTAACCCAGTAATCCAAGACAAATTATTTCCTGATTGTAGCATTATTTTTTTTTAATCGTAGCTATTTCTTTGCAAAATAATTTGTCGTAAACTACAGTGAAGAAGTAGCCCAAATTGCGACAAAACGCATAATCTGGCGACACTGGATACACAATACATCGAAGACGGCCAGTTGGAGATTGGGAATCCAGTCGCCCAGCGTGACAATCAACATTATACGTGAGGTAAAATAATCAATACTTTTACTGGGCTCTTCATTGCTATTCCTATGGCAAAAGCAATTTGATGTTGCCACTGCAATTTTAATATTAGCCAGTAGACCTATTTAAAGGAGGTAATGCGTGCATTCGCCTTCATATTGTCCAGACTATATTTCCTTTATTATTCTTCCGGTAGTAAAATCTTCGGCAATACATTTTTTGTTTCGCACAAAACAATATAAGTGAGATCAAGAAATTTACCTTCTAAATTGTTTGACCGAGCCCGGTATAGTATATTCGCGAAAAGAGAGGACAGAAAACATCGAGCCCTCGTTTGGCTGATGTATGCTTTACTTTTAAAATTTATGTGTTTATAATATTAGGCATAGGCCCGGGTAAAATTCAGGGCTTAGAAGGGAGAGCTTTTTTATGTTGTTGGCCGGAAATAAATATTGTATTTGTCAGGAGAAAGATGGAAAACGTTTCCAGGCATATATATATTAAAAAATGGATAAATCATTAGACCTCCTGACGGGATTTCACGTTTTGACAGAGCCGATTCCCCGTGTTTATTAAGATGACGCGGGGACATTTGCGAAATATTTTAGATATATTTTTAGGATTTTTTTTTTTTAATTTACGTGGCAGTGCTGTTTATTTCTTTACTTTCTTTAAATCTCAGTTAGCACCATGTCACTATATCAGTCATGAGTAGCGTAGCGGAGTAAGGCTGTAGACATGGTCAACCCGAAAAATATTAACTTACTTCTAATATAAAAATCTTCGAATGAAAAGTTATGTGAAAATAGTATTTAATAATTTTGTAGCCGATGGGAGCGGCGGTTCTTCCTACCACCAAAAGTACTATCTACGAGCAATCGAACGAAATCTTCTTTATCGGCACCTGTGCTGCCAGATTTATGACAGCTATAATAATCTACAAATAATTACTTACTCATGATCGGCACCTTAATATTCTTCTTGTGATATGAGAACCACTGATACTTTTTAGTTTTTGTTTAATTTACGTGCAGCTCGTGCAGTGCTGTTTATTTCTTTACTTTCTTTAAATATTATTTAGCACATGCCACTATGTCAGTCATGAGTAGCGTAGGAGAGTAAGGCTGTAGAGATGGTCAACCTGAAAAATATTAACTTCTAATATAAAAATCTTCGAATGAAAGTTATGGGAAATAGTATTTAACCCTTTCGCATAGCCGATGGCCGATGGGAGTGGTTCTTCCTACTACCAAAAGTACTTTCTACGAGCAACCGAACGAAATCTTCTTTATCGGCACCCGTGCTGCCAGATTTATGGCATATATAATAATCTACAAATAGTTACTTACTCATGATAGGCAAGTTAATATTCTTCTTGTGCTATGAGAAACCACATATGTTTGGGTCGTTTTATTATTTCGGGAAATTTGGTACCAAGTCACATCACTAAAATTCACTAAATAAAACAAAATATGTCACCTGACAAATTACAAAATTCCCATTTTTGAACTCTATACCAGAGTACAAATAATATCGGGTATATACAGAGTCACTCAGCAAAATCGGTTTGATGAAAACATCGTTTCAATCGGGATAAGATAAGACTTTTTTCAGTTAAGTCTGGGTGTAGTTAAATAATAGATATTAGTGCATATTGCTGACAGGGACGGACATATGGGGGGGGCGGAGGGTGGAGGTGGGAGGTGGGAGTTTCCCCTCGCAAAGATATTCCAGTTGGGAGAATAAAGCCTGAGCAAAACATGTATGTAAATGATATACGTAATATGTGTTGCTTTCAGGAAAATATAACGGCCTTTAATTTAATAATAATATATTAATTCTAATTCAGTTGGGAAAATTGTATGCCGGCACAAAATATAATTATAAAAAGTAAAAAATATGAGATGATAGAAATAATAAGATAATTTTATCAATATCTCTAACAAACCGAATAGTCTGAATACCGCTATCTTTTATTCTCACCGTCGTATATTTTAACCATCAAATTTCTGCACTATCGACAATAATTAGTGTTGGCTATCTCTATCTACTTTCTTTCTTTAATATACTGCATACAACATAGGATATATCTAACGATCAACCAACAGCCAATCAGAATTTGACTTTCTTCAATGTCTTAATTTTTTAAAATATATACCTTTTAAGATGAAGAGATAATAACTGAGATATTTGAAAATAGTAGACGATTTGAATATAATAGATGCTCTAGATGTTATTTCATCTACCATCAAAACAATAAAGTCAATTCGCGAAGAACATGATCAGATTAACAATCTTATATCTAGCGTAAAGATTATTACAAAGAAAATGAAAATTGATTCCAGTAAAGAGCTTAATAGGCATCACAGGCACAACCAAAAAAACTAGATGAAACTAGAGACTCCGCCGCTGATGTAGAATTTTATAGTTTTTATAGGAACGAATGATTCTCCGTTCTTGGTGTCCTAATTCTGTTCTTAGAAGACAATTTCAAAGTTCACCGTATTTACGTTTCCTTAGGATAAAAATCAGTTATCTAAACAAAACGTACATGCACATTGGCACTATTTCATCCTAATGAAAGATCAGATGATTTAAATCTACAATCACAGCTAGAAATTTTCTTTGATATTTGTTACGAAAAACAAGTAGTTACAATGGTTCAACCTATGGAATTAGGAGTCCAATATAAATCAACGTTGAAACAATCTTCTTTATTACGCATGCATCATAATCAACGATTATCGCACGCTGCAGCGTGCATAAAATAATGTTTCTGATCCGCCTACTTTTTTAAAGGTTGCTATAGAAACATCTGATCATGTCAAATGTGACAGATTAATATATTCGTCAATATATCCCTTAACTTTAATATTTAAAACATTTTTGAGATTATGATGCATTCGTAATAAAAAATAGCGTATGATATACGTGAATAAGAGGCCTTTAAAGCCCTTGCGACTTACAAAACACTCCGCTGCGCGTCGTGTTTTGAAATCTGTCGCGCGTGCTTTAAAGGCCCTCTCATACACTTATATCATAATATACTATTAAGTTATGTCAACTGATTATTACCGCTGGATACTCGGTAGCAACAAATGAAAACAGTTTCAGCTTTTTGAAATATAAAAAAAATATTTAAAGACGACAATAGGGGACGAAAAACTTGACCATCTCTTAAGATGTAAAGCTGAAAAAGAAATTTTAGATAACATGGTACTAAACCATATTGTGACCAAATGAGCACAACTTAAAAATAGAAGAATAAAGGTGACTTAAAGTTTGCTTTTGTTCCTAGCTAGTGTTTGGTTTGCGTAGATACTTTTTTATAATTGTGTTATCTGTTTGTCATTTTACATAAGATTAAATTAAAATGTCTGTTAAGAGCATAACACATGTGTTTTTCTCAACTGCTGTGTTCTAAAACCACTTAAACAGCAAAAGCAAAAAATACTTTTAACAAATAGATTCGGTTGGGAAAGTCATGTTTAAAAGTTGGGAAATTTTAGTTTCTCCCCCCCCCCCCTACCTCTCAAAAAAAATTCTTTCGAGCCATCCCTGATTGCTGAGATGTTACCACAACGCATTTTTAGTAAAGAGTACCGGAAAGCTTAAATATCTTCAACATTGCTAAAGCTTCATTTACAAAACAGAGTATCTGGAGGTTTTTCAGCATGCGGAACTGGCCAATAGTCTCGCAATGTTTGTGAATTTTTCCAGGTTTGCGTCTCTATTTAATTTTATAGCAATGTGAGCCAAATTTAGAAGTCCAACATTTCCACAGATTTCATTCGAAATAAAAGAAGTAATAGCATGTAGTATCAGTGTTGGAAAACTGATATATTGTAAACAACGATTTTAATAATATACTTTATTTCGCCTCTGCGACTTACACAATACTAATACTACGCCTTATTTTTAATCTCTATATATATTATCTATATAACACCATGACTAGATTCGCCTTCCAGGGTTGTCACGTCCTCGCCCATTTGAACGTCGCCTCTCCAAAATTTGCCCGCCACAATATTACACTCTACAAAGTGTTCATTAGCACAACAACGCCTTCAACACCATTTTCAATGGCAAGCAACAAACAGAATTGATCCCTCCATAAATAGAGGAAAGTAGCCAAATATCGCACACTTCTTCACTCCAACTTAGAAAATCCAATCGGTCAACCACAATAGAGTTTCTTTCAATGGAATTTATGCAGAAAACCCACCTCCTTTGATTCGTCAGTGCATCGGTTATTAGGAATATCTCACCTGACACTGTTTATTACCAAGTTTCTTGCAGTTGAATCGGTCATGCCCAGTCTGTCCACAACGCATACACCTTTCCGCCTTAGGTTTGGGACAGTTCCGACTCACGTGGTCGCCCATTTGCTGACAATTGTAGCACCTGATGCCAGACTTCGCCGTCGCCACCTGTTGTTGCGCTGGCCTTGGCACCTTGGACACCATGGAGCTGTACGTGGGACCTCCTTGTCGCTTCAGCTCCGCTCTATCAGCTACTAGACGCTGATACCTGTTGAAAGAAGACAGAAACCCAGTATACAAATCGCCAGGGGAGGAGCAACTAAATGCCCTCGCATTCGCCTGTAGATCAAGAGGTAGACCATCAATCAGACACGAAAGCGCCTTTGTACCTGAAAGCTCGCACCTCTCGATCAACGCCATTTTGTCATGATAATAATGAGTCATTGATTCGCCATTCAATTTAACCCTCGCCACTATTTCCTTGAGCACCTGAGCGAAATCATGTACTCTAGGAAACGCCTTTTCAAGAGACGCCTTCCAGTCTTCCCATGAGAGGTCATACTTATCGAGCCGATTAAACCAGCCCCTTGCTGCGCCTTGCAATTTCGCCTGCATAAAATACGCCCTCTCATAGTTCGACCAGCCATGGATATCGCCCAACTGATCAATTTTTTTTAGCCACCTGACTACGTTACAGTCCCGGCTGTCGGGATCAAAAGGGTCAATAATATCGCCGCCTGCCCCTGCCCTTGACCCCATACAGCCCGAAGTGCAAGCGGAGTCCGCTTTATCGCCAAAAGCATGCACAGGAACGCTCTCACCTGATTTTTCGCCTTTCTTGATGCCCTTGGTACCGCCAGTACCAACGGCCGCCTTTTGCTTCGCCGCCTTTGCCATTTCGGCCGCCACGATCTGTTGAATACTTGCTGCCAAACCGCCTTTTAACAGCCTATGGACCATGGAGGCTGCTTCGTCCTCCATCGCCGATTCGCCTTCGCCTTGGCCACTTTCACTCAACTGCACCTCAGGCTCATAGTCGAGCTCTGAGTCGCCGCTGCTGCCTTCCTCCATAGGCAAACACTCAAACAAACTTCTTTTTTAACACCAACACCAATAAATCACAATTAAAACGCCACAATTTTATAATAATCACCAATACAACACAACAATGCACTTATTTGAGTGACTATGAAAAATCGTCAAATGTCAATCCACTGTCAAGATAGCAAGAAAAACCCGCCGTTTCTTAAGAGTTTTTGTGATACCGCCACTCACAAATAAAAAGAAGAAGTTGCCACTGCGATTTAACTCGCCGAAATCGCGTATTTGACCATTCTCCACAACAAATAACACAATACGTAGGTTATCCCGACTTCTGATCTGTAAACGATTAGTTTTTTTTAGTAACACGTTTTATTTCGCCAATATTATACAGCCACTCATATATCCGCCTTACACCTTAAAACTTCGCCAGTATAGTCATCATAATTACATAACGCCATGAGTCGACTCTGCTATTCATACAATAACTATCTCTATATATACTCCGTATTATATAACACAGATTCGATTCTACTCCTGCGCCATTCGTTTT
>JAEQML010074165.1:0-14537 GCA_016904865.1 Pissodes strobi | reverse complement strand
ATGCGAATATAAATATCGACGCTACAAAAGATATGGTGGTAAAAAAAATAACAACATGCGTAGTTCATACCGTAAAGAACTTATTAATTTAAGGACAGCAAAAGAAGTGGTAAGCGAAGAGGTTTAGGAAACATCGCTATGGTATTTTCATTTTTTGAATTTCGTATATGATAATGAAGTGCCGACAAAAAAGAAATGCTTACAGGATATTTCAGAAGATAACCGAAGATGATGAGGTAAGTTTTTATTTCGAGATGTTAATTTAATAAGTACAGGGTGTTTGTGTTAATTATTTTTAAAATATTCAAGAAATAATTCTCGTACTTGCTTTGCATCTTCTGGAGAATGCCTACTTTCATGACCATACCAATTTGTATGTTCTGATTTATCGAGGTATCTTCTTCATTTGCAGATACCTCCATGTAGGGGTATGGATTTTTGGTATGCAAATAAGTATGTAATGCACATGTGGCCATGACTACAGCTTCTATATTTAGTGCTGAAATTCCTATTTCGGTATGGTATATACGAAATCGATTTGCTAGAATTTCAAATACATTTTTGATTATTCCCCTTGCTCTGCTTAAACGTTTGTTAAAGTTGGAACGTTCAATATTTAAATATTTTTCACTGTAAGGTTTTCATTTTTGTTTCTAACAGCGAAAGCTTCATCTTCTATGAAGACATAAGGTAGATTATGTGCTCTCCTTTCTAATGCCTTATAGAGAGAAGTATTGTTAATAAGACCTCCTTCATATAATTACTATTTGTAATGCCCATTAGTACAATACTATGAAATTGCTTATAATTGTAATAGTATGCTCCGCTGACTGGAAAATATCTATTCCTTAATTGTTTGCCGTTGACTACACTGAGACCATTTGAAAACTGCCATCTACTTTCAAATTTTAATGTTATTCGTTTTCATTCTGTTTGTGCAGTAGGAAACTGAAAATATTAAAAAAGTTCTTAATATTTGAAAATAATAAAAATACGTATCAATATCACTAAATAAATACACTCATAGAATGATTTTTTGCCACCAATAAATGTATTTTTGGGTATGGCGTAACGAATTTTTTGCCACAAAAGGATATTTTTTGCCCTGAATTTTATCAACTTAGCACAAGTTTTAATTTAAGTCTCCCAAAAAAGCTTATTTGTGTTAAATTGATGAAATTTAGGATAAAGAAATATAATTTTTTTCACAAACAAATATTCGCTAGGCCATATTTAAAAAACATTTATTGGTGACAATGAATCCTTTTATCAGAGTAATAATACATAATTAATATGATATTTAATTTAGGAAGAAGAACAAGGCAATACACAATCAGCACAGAATGAGCTTGAAGAATCAGTGAATGAGGAAAATATGTCGTAAGGGGAAAGGTCTCAAAATGAAGAGCAGGAAACTATTTGTAGTCCAACTACCTCATCTTTTTCTACTTCAACTCACAGGAGTTCACACGCGTCTTAAGAAAAAAAAGACAGCAACTGGAGGGGGGCAAAGTGAGACAGAGGCAGTATTGACATTAATATCAGAAAAATTGCAAAATCCTATGATAACAACCTACTGTTAAAAGCTAATAAATGACGCTATGTTCAGTGCAAATTGTGGACAGTTAACGGCACAATCAAGAATTGTAACGGATTCTCAAACAAGTACTACACTTAACCCAGTTTTAAATCCCCAACAAAGCAGTACTACTCCAACTATGTACAGGGTGATCCCCTATAATCTCGCCCCCCTTTAACTTTTTTATTTTAAGTGTCCCAAAAAAATTAAAAGTATGGTTATGTAGGTACTGAGAAATACTTTTTTTCTTCGTATAAAAAATATTGGAAAAATGATCAGTATACAGGGAAAAACAAAAAGTATTTTTTTTTTCAATGGAACACCCTATATATGAATTTATTTTTCGATTCCTCGTAAAATTCTAAGCATATTTTATGTTTGATGTTATACCTGTAGAGTTACTAGTTTCACAGCTATAAACAGTTGAAAATCGGTACTTTGGCTACTTTTCACCTTGGTAGCAAGAAAATCATTAGAGATGGAGTAAAATGAATTTCACATTCCTATCTTAACTTTCCAAGAGCTATCTGATGGTGCTAACTGATGGTACCCATATAGTACCGCCTGCCAGTTAATACCGTCAGATAGCTCTTGAAAAGTTAAGATAGGAATGTGAAATTTATTTTACTCCATCTATCTCTAAAGATCGTCTTGCTACCAAGGTGAAAAGTAGCCAAAGTACCGATTTTCAACTGTTTGCAGCTGTGAAATTATTAACTCTAGAGGTATAACATCATATATAAAATATGCTTGGAATTTTACGAGGAATCGAAAAATAAATTTATATATAGGGTGTTCCATTGAAAAAAATTTAACTTTTTGTTTTTCCCTGTATACTGATCATTTTTCAAATATTTTTTACACGCAAAAATAAAGTATTTTTCAGTACCTACATAATCATACTTTTAATTTTTTTGGGACACATAAAATAAAAACGTTAAAGGGGGGCGACATTATAGGGGATCACCATGTACAATACAGCTTCTTGGCAGCAACCCTCGAACCCTCAACAAAGCAGCAATACTTCAGCGGAGTACAACAACCCATCAGCTTGGCAGCAATCAACAACTGCATATTACAGTACCTTTGTGCCTCAAATATTTTTATTGTTCATTTGTGTATTGTAAATCAAAATTAAACTCTGCTTACCTTGCAATACTTTTCTTCGAGAACATTGAATATTGCTTTACAGGTTTCGGGAACTATTATCCCCACATCTTGAATAGAGATACGTGCTGAGAATTTAAAATTTTCATAGTTTCTTCCTGTTGCTAAGTTCCTCAAAGTAGAACTTAGTCGCTTATGAGGAGTGATTGCTGACTTCATTATAGTATCTTCTTCAACTTCCAATTGAGAAACAAGTTCATGCAATTCCGTATATGAATTTTCGTCCATACGAAAAAAATGTTGATAATCATCAGGTTCTACACATCTACCGCAGGGAAGCGACATCGGCATCAAATCATTTGCTCTATTGGGTACAAATTTATTCCGTTGCCCAAGACGTAAACACGTACTGAGAAAACTGTATTCCATATACACTGCAAAGCCTGAAGGTGAGGATATACATGTAGTACGTGGTTAAATATACTTATTAACATCGAGCTTAACAAAGGATATTTTAAATTAAGTTTAGAAATTAAATAATGTATTTAATGGAATAAAATATTTTAATTTTTTTTATAAAATTTATTGGAAATTCCGAATAAGGATGAAAAAGCTAGTATTACACATTAAATTAAATATTGTTTTAGAAACTGCTTTTCCAGTCCATTTTTTTTTTCAGAATTGTCGTTCAATATGCTTTCTAGTTATATATAAATTCAATAAAATATTGTGGAGGAGCTTGTAAGCCTCCATAAATAATGTACTTGTCTGTAGTGAATGCGTTAAAATGAGTTAGCAAATCACTTATATCAAGTTCTTAACATTGCTTGCCAAAATTTTGTAAATATAGCGACTGTGAACTGTGGAATAAAAAATATATACCCACACACATAAGTAGCTAAATGCATTTTTAGGAAGTAAGTCTAAATTATCTTGTGTCGGAAAGTTCTAGAGCTTTATTAGACTCTTCCTAGACAATTCTATTATATTTGTACTATTTAGTTTAACTAATAGCTCGTCTAAATCTACGTGACAATTCATAAGGTTAGAATGCAGATAAATGTGGCAGTACAATTTTCTGAATGCCCTTTGAAATTGGGCGGGAATTGGATTGACATTATTTGTTGCCTTACCTATGCAACCAAAAAATTGTCCAAACCATCGGTATTAATTCTTCTGGTCTTCAGATACATAAAGTCTCATTTTTAAACTTCTTTCACAATTTGATAACACTATTTATGGTTATTATCCAACATTTAGGAAAATTGATAGTCTTTGTAATATTTTTATTATGATTATCAAATATTTCAAGGTGATGTAAATATTCAAGTGCCTTTAAAAAAAATCATTTGAAGATCTGACCCATCAAAAACCTTTTTAAGTTGGTTGAGAAACTCAGTTTAAAGAGACGAAAAGATTATTAAAGAGTTCAAAAGCTTTGATTGTCCCAATAGCATCCGGTGGAAGTGCATTTAAGCCAAGATAAGTGTTCATACCACATGCTACAGAATAACTTAGTACTTGTGCCGCCAAGCTTACACGTATTTTTACAAAATTATTTGGATTAATATGCGAATTGGTATATTTAGTTAGTGCACTTCTGTAAAATTGCTTTTTATCTTGCTCATAAAAGTGGTTTATAAGAGACATTTTCTTTAAAATGAAAATAATTATTCTTTAACAAAGCATTCCTTGTGCTTAAACATCGATTGCTTTTACTTTTATTTTGAGAGATTTATATATCACTTCATTTTCTAAGCCTGCTTTACAGCCTAATCCTCCAGTGAGCCTTTGTAAACTTCTTTTTGTTTGAAAAGTTAGTATTTTGCTCAAACACACATATGCCTGAGGGCTTAGAAAATAAAGAGTCAAGAGAATTTCTCCTTGAATTTGAGTTTATGTTTTAGAGCTAGGTGGGTTTTAATTAAGAACATATAACTCATTTTAATGAAATCTTTAGGTTTGATTTCTTCCATTGAATCATATTTTATATTTATTTTTTGTTACGAATTTTAGCTCTTGATATTTGTTTTCGCGGAGTGTGACAACTTAAAGAAGAATCTGTTTGAATGTAGCTTGTGCTTGGAGATGAATGTAAACCCTCTTGGGATGAGCATGGTCTTATAGGAGAAATGAAGGGAGAGATCGTGGGGTAACAATACGCAAGATGCATTCTTCTGAAAAAAAAGTAATTTCAGTGCCTTACAACCACTAAAACGTACTAGATCGGTCCAGTCACCGCTCTCTAGTGTAGTAAAGACTCTCACTCGAACAGCAGCTAAAGTTGCTCGCTGCTTTCTCGTGCCAAAGGTAAAATCCTTTTAGGCCATTTTCTAGTTTTGTTTGCACAGATGTTAGAGAATATTTCCCTCATGTATAAAAAATCCCATTAGAGTGCAATTATCCGAAAGTTACAGCGATAATTGCACTGCAGAGACCGAAAGAGCACAGCGATAATTGCATCGTACGTATCTATGGGAATTCCATTGTAAACTTACAATGACAGCGACAATTTATAAAGAACGTCAAAGTCAAAATATAATATTAAAAATGTCTTGTTTCGGATTAAAGAAAGTCGTATTTTTGCGTCTCTTTATTTTGTTTACAGTCACATGTAAAGACCGTTCAGCACACTTAGACTGTTACGTCATAATTACGGACGCCTTTAAAAATAGTACACATGCCTTAGATAGACTCATTTGTCATTTATTAAGATTAGCCACAAGATGTCTGATATTTTTTTTATTACCGATTTTATTTTGTGGTTAGAGTGCGTTCCTTTTTTACTCATTTTTAAATACGTTCTATAATGCGAACTGCTACTTTTACATTTAATGCAGTGCTGCCCTAAAGCATTAACTTTAGTACTAAATATCTAAAAATGTGGTTTGAAAAATTTAATAAAGATGTTGAATTTTTAATTAATTGATGAGCTAACCCAAACTAACTTCTTTTAAGGGCAGAACTGCTAATAAGTATTTCTTGTTTATATCCATCCATTTTTGTCATGCAATTATTATGTTTCATGTAGGATCGTACATTTTAAATTTAATATAGCATAGCATATAAATTCAAAATATTGTTAAGTTTTTCCCGTGGGTTCTTAACAGAATTACAACTTTGCTATTTTCAACTAATACTCTCTTTATTCACTACCACTGTATACAATTTAACACTCTATACTACTCTTATAACTTTACCACTAATATCTATTCAACACTCAATGATTAACTGAACTGAACTAACTATCCGACTATCTAACTAACATTCGCCTTAGGTCTGCTTATATATAATCTTAAATCTATCGCGAATATTCGGGAAGTATTCCGAGGCCACTCTATATGATCTCGACGAGGCCATCGAGATAATTCCAGCGATCCTGAAACTTCGCGTCCGGCCGGGCGATGAGTCATACAGACAAAGAAGCGAGCGGCACGGCGGCTAGTTGTATAGGGTAGCACAAAAACGTTCGGATGGTTGTTAGGCTAGCCGTAACATTGCCTCCCTCTTAATTCTGATCGGCCCGATCAGCTACTTCATGTCCGTGATATGCTTTCAACCTGTCGAGGTGGACAACTTTCAGTTTGCTTCTGGGGCTACGCTGAATTCTATACACAACGTCATTAATTCTTCTGATGACCGTATAGGGTCCTTCCCATACTTGGGACTTCTTCCTGTCTTCCTTTGCGGGTTATATAACCAGACTTTATCGTTCATCCGAAATCCCCTAGAGTTAGCTTGGAGATCATATCGAGCCTTCATTCGGTCACTAGCGAGACGTTCAAACGGTAGTCCCACATCATTCTGTTTCATCTTCCCACTGGATCTTGTCTGAGGTCCTTGACTTAAGGCACAGGTTGAACACTGCTGGCACCATGATTTCACATCCTGGCAGTAGTTGACCCAGTAAAATCTGTCGCGGATCTTGTCAATCATTCCGTTAACTCCGAGATGAGCACCAAACTTTCTATTATGTACTTCATCCAGAACTTCCGATACCCTCTTTCTTGGTACCACTAACTGCGTCTTCACTACTTTGCCATCGGCGCTTTCCAGACTCGTTTAAGGAGTTCATTTTCAACTACCAAGGAGTCACACTGAGCCCACAGAGATTTAAAAGTAGATCCCTTAGTTGAAATATCTCTCCAGCTTGGCCTTGGTTGACGTTCTTCCTTAGCTTTTAGTAGTAGTGCTATTTCATTATCCTCAAGCTGATCTTTCTTTAGTTGCTCTGTGGTCTACTGCTGATTAACCTTAAACCTGATTCGTCTAATGGGAGTGATTCCTTCTTGTTGGTCAATTCTTTGGCGATGTTTATAATTATCCTCACATGACCTTCTGGATAAAGCATCTGTATTACTATGCCATCTTCCTTCCCTGTGCTTAGCCTTAAAGTTATATTGTTTCAACTCCTCCTGACTTAGCTTTGAACCGCTGTTGTCTCTGGATGGAGCTGTAGGTCGTAGTTGTACTCGACAGTCTCTCTTAAAATGCCCAATGTTGCCACATATATAGCACTGATTTGAAACATTTCGGTTACGTGACCTATCTTTTAGTGGCTCCCGGAATCTTTGTACTTGACAGTCCCTTTTGAAATGCCCAGTCCTGCCGCATCTATAGCACTGATTTATAGCCTTTCGATTACATGGTCTAACTTCTATTGGCTCCCGGAATATCCGTACTCGACAGTCCCTTCTGAAATGTCCAGTCTTTTCACATCTATAGCACTGATTTGATGTATTTCGGTTATGTGGCCTATCTTCTATTGGCTCCTCGAATCTTTGTACTCGACAGTCCCTTTTGAAGTGTCCAGTCTTGCCACATCTAAAGCACTGATTACGGTTGTATGGCCTAACTTCTAGTGACTCCCGGAATCCCTCCGTGGCCTGAAGAACTTCGGTTAATTTCTTCAAAATACCGCCCATTTCAGTTAGTTCACAACTATTCGCCAAATTTTCTTCCTCGATGGATACGTCCCTGATTGCTGGCTTAGAGATGTTACAGGCCGCCTCGATTTCCAGAGCTCTACCCAAAACTTCACGGCTGCTATCAAATTTGGCTAGACGTAACATCTTCTGAGTTTCTGCATCTCTGACACCGTCCACGAAATATTCAGCAGCAAGTTCCTCTTGAAATTCTTCCGTTGCTCCCGGATAGGCCAACTGAACGAGACGTCTGACGTCTGCCTCAAACTCTTGCAGGTTTTCACCAGGCTTCTGATATCGAGACTTAACTTGTGCCTGATACAGTTGTCTTCTATGTTGGTCTCCAAATCGTCTCTCTAGGGCAGCTGCAAGTATGTCATATTTCCCCTGCTGGCTGATGGAAATAGTCTGTAATAGTTCCAAGGCAGATCCACGAAGCGCAACCACTAGTGATGTAGCCATTTCTTCGTTATTCTAACCGTTGGCAACAGCAGCGGCTTCAAATTGTCTTTTGTACATTGTCCAGGATGTTTGACCGTCGTACGTTGGAGGTTTGATGTTTTGTCCTGAGGCGAATGCCCTCTCGGTGGGTGCTTGATGTTTTAGTCTGGTAAGTTCTGCTTGTAGATTCTTCACTTCTTTCTGTACGTCTTCTACTTCTTTTTGTACATTTCCAACTTCTTCTTGTACATTTCCAACTTCTTTTTGTACATTTCCAACTTCTTTTTGTACATTTCCAACTTCTTTTTGAATATTGTTTACTTCTTTTTCAAATTTCTCATTTTGTCCGTCCAATATTTTCTGTAATTTTCCTTGCTCGCCTACAATTACATCCAGGATCCATTTCTGAAGCTGGTCCTGCTCTGCTTGCCTTTTCTCTTCCTGATCTTGTAAAATTTTCTGTAGCCGGTCCTGTTATATTTGTCTCTCAGCATTTAGATTTTCCATGAAATCGGCCAACATTTTATTAATTTGCTCCATTTCTGCCGCTTGTTGCCGCGTATTGACCATAGGATGTTATAAACTTTTACCAGAATCCAGCAATCAAACGGTCTTGTTGACGTACTTGTACCTCTTCTTTCCTCGAAAAATACTTCGCAAGTCCGGTCCCTTCACAATCCGACCTCTGACACCAAATGTTAAGTTTTTCCCGTGGGTTCTTAACAGAATTACAACTTTGCTATTTTCAACTAATACTCTCTTTATTCACTACCACTGTATACAATTTAATACTCTATACTACTCTTATAACTTTACAACTAATATCTATTCAACACTCAATGATTAACTGAACTGAACTAACTAACCGACTGACTAACATTCGCCTTAGGTCTGCTTATATATAATCTTAAATCTATCGCGAATATTCGGGAAGTATTCCGAGGCCACTTTATATGATCTCGACGAGGCCATCGAGATAATTCCAGCGATCCTGAAACTTCGCGTTCGGCCGGGCGATGAGTCATACAGAGAAAGAAGCGAGCGGCACGGCGGCTAGTTCCATAGGGTAGCGCAAAAACCTTCGGATGGTTGTTAGGCTAGCAGTAACAATATTTTTAAAAATATGTAATTAAGGTATCCACTTTAGGAAAAATAAAATGCAATAATTATGGGAGAAAACAGATACTACCGGATATTATTTATTTCTGAAAAAAACTCCCAATGTCACGAAAACAAAATCAAAGCATCTGGACATTTCAAAATAACACTAAGAATACTACGGCAAAAGTAAAAAAAAAAATATTCACTGGTCTTCATTGTCTGAAGAATCAAACTCATCAGTCAAATTCATTTAAGTCTATTATCACTGGAAGAGTGTTAGAAGCATCAATGTATTTTTCTTTTTCCCATGCCTCACTTATCAGGTTGTCTGTGTGTCTGACATAGTTTTTCCATTTTTGAGGCGTGACCTAAAATTATTTTTAAATTATAATTTACCTCAAATAATTTTTAAATAATGATTTTTGGCGCACGTATTTTAGTTAGAAAAAAGCTCGAAAATCCATATAAAAAAAAACAAAAATACCTTTATCAATTTTGGTTCATATTGGTACTTACAAAAACGGCAATGCTTCGAAAACTACGTCACTCATTTCGGTAGCTATTATAATTTTCAAAATATTGAATTTTTTGCTAGGACGTGTAAGAACCAAAATTGACAGATTTGGGATTGTCAAAAATCCAAAAAAATTTTGGATACGCAATTTTTTTGTAGGTGTCAAAAGTAATCAAAACCGGAGAGGGTTAAAGCAGAAATTCACTTTTTGTAGTATTTGATATGGATGGACCAAACAATTTCTTGATTTTACCTGTGCAAGTGCTTCATACCATAAACCAATCACAGCATCCTGTGTTACAGGATTAACTGCACTGATTTTGGCATCATAATACCGTTTACATTCTGACCAGACCATCTCTATTCCATTGTACTGGCAGCGATAAGGTGGGAGGTGCAAAACACGATGTCCTTTTTCCAATGCTAGTTCGTCCATTCTAAGAAAAGTTCATAAATAGTTAATGTTCAAGTTCAAAGAATTTACGTACCTGTATCTTTTTTCCGGTAAATGTCGCTTCACTACATTCCATATTTGATATTTCATAAAGAGTTCTGAATATGGAATATTCCTATATCGAAGCCATTCTACAAAAGACTGTTTTGTCCAGCTTTAATTTGGAACTTTCTCAACCAGCCCACAGTGATATGGTGCATTATCCATAATAATTAAGGAAGGTTCAGTAAGATTTGGCAGCAATTGTTCACTAAACCACCTTGCAAAATAGAACTAGTTATTTACATATTTTTTTCAAAGTAGCATAGGTATACTTAAAATTTAAATGGTGTTACTACAAATAAATCCGAATGTTTTTTTTTTAAACTTGAACATACCTATATAGTAGGTAAATTATATTTTTCTGTTTTAGATTTTATTTATCTAGTTCTGTTTAAAATAATTTTATTGCTCTGGGGCATTTTAATTACCTTTCAAAATTTTCAGTATTCATTGAATCATGATAATCTCCCGATTTACTACCTGACTTGAAAATAAGATTAGCATTTTCAATAAAGCCATCTTCACTGCCAACATGTAAAATTATATAGGTACCGAACTCTTTCCCCAGATTTTTTCCGAACAGTTTTTAAATAGTCATCTTGCCAAGTTTTTCTAAATGCTCCTTTACTAAAAATCCATGTCTCATCTAATACTACGCTTTAACAAATAAGGATTATTCTTATTTTTCATGTATTCTCTTAAAAAAACTAATCTTTTATGGGCGATGGATGGCTGTTCCATAAGAAACTTTCTGTTGGAAATTGTACACTTTCTTCATTTAAATTTAAATTTTTTTCAAGCCAACACTTAAGGAACTCAATGATATCTGGGTACCATCAATATCCAGCAGTTGTTTGTGAAGTGTTTTTAGTGTTATGTGTTCACCTTAAAAAAAGAACAGAAACATAAATATAAATATAGTTACTACAAAAATTTAAAATCTACCTGCTGCATACATGGCATAAGCTCTTGTTCTTATGACATGCTGTACAGTGGAGTTCCGCGTGCTGAAACATGAGCAGCCTGAACTTTGACTCTATAGTTGTGATCAGTTTCGATGCATGCCCTTAGAAACCAATCTTTGAATAGAGTACAAGGAAATATCTAAAGCACCTGCAATACGCTATAATAATAAAAAAAATTAGGAAAAATCACAATTATCAGATGCCTACAATATAACTTTATTAATAATATGAAGTAAAATAATTTTTCCCATATCATTGATACTTACATTATACATGTGTTCAAGGGTAAAAGCGGTTTACCGTCATCTTTTTCTTAGGTAAAATATCCCACCAACTTTAAAATAAGAGCTTGCTCTTTCAGTAAATCGATAAGGCATTTTAAAAAGATTATTTCGTTTTGATTTGAATTTTGACGCTAATAGATGTCAGTGTCAATAACACCTATCAAATTTAAATTTTCCAGTATAGACTAATATAGGAAATACGTTCACAGCATTAAAAGAGATGGCATGATATGACGTGACGGTCAAAGTGTGTTGAATTAAGAAAAGAATAAAAATTTATTTTTTAAAACCATGTCCTTATTCCGGAAATATTCCCCCGAATTACAATCGTGCATCAAAATAACCAGATAATTTTGCATTCGAGTGTGTTGTCTTAGAAAAACTGCATTCGGTCATTTTCATATTTTGAGAAAATCTTTCTGCAAAATATGAAAATGAACTCATGCACTTTTTAGACAACACGCTGTCATGCAATATTATCGGTAATTTTGATGCACTTGTAAATTACTTCCGAATATCTGCTGTACCTTTGTTCTCTTTGTCTAAGCTGGGAGAAAGAACCCTTCTGGGCGTTTTAACGCATTCTCTCCGAGGCAGAAACGCCATAGCGTCTCGTCTCATCTGTTGCTGTGAAGAAGTGGAAAGGTAAAATGGCGCCGGCTGTAGAAACTTTGTAGATTGAGCTTAACAAATTATTCCTGTACTTAAGACGAAGGTTCAAATCAAAGGTTTGGTCAGATCCCTGTTCTAGCGAAGTTCAGGCAAGAGCATTGGAGATTAAAGTATTCTGTGAGAAAGAATATGGATAGATGTAAAACATAAAAGTTTCTTACACTTAAATTCAGGAAAGGCAAACGTAGTAACTTTGACGTTTGCTCTTCTGCTATTACTAACCCATACCAAGAAAGTTGCCCTTTCCAGGAAGATAGAGCTCTTCCTTGTTTTCGGATTTCTGTCTAAGAAATAGACGACATTGACAATAAATTATCTGATAGTGCCTAATAATACTGACAATTAATTGTAAACTTCCAGTAATATCTATATTTCTTTCTTTTTAGGTAAGTTTTAGTTGCTTGCAAGATGCCTTTCCAGGGAAATCGATATCGTAAGTAAAATCAATAAATCTTTTAAAAGTAATTGAAAGATAAATTATCATTAATTGTACTCTCTTCATAAACAGTGTGTCCACGGATTGAATACCGTATAAGAAAAATTGTCCTATTTGCGGGTATGCAAACAAACCGTTTCTTTACAAAAATAGCTGTGCCTATTCAAGTGGACAAAAACATTCTAGTTTGTAGATTTTATATATCAGTTGTTCAAAATTTAGAAAAAATGGAAACAGGAACAAATTATCATTATTTGAGATGAAGATGGGAAAATTATTACTATGGTTTTTAAGGTATAAAAATATCATCTGCACCAAATAATAACTATACCTAAGTATACAGACATCGACAAAAGTCAAATTGTGTCTCCCGTTGCTTTCAGAGTGGAAGAAGCAAAAATGTTGTAAGGCAAATAGATTTCTGTACTCTAGTCAAAAACCAGAACAAAGTTATGGATAAACTTGGCTCTGGAATCAAAAATGCCTTCATGTCTCTGTTAATGTTACTTAGTTGTATACTAAAAATAAGGTAATAGATTACACGTATGAGAAGCTGATTTTATAACCCAAGGAGATAATATAAATTAAATTAGTTAACAATGTACGAAAGACAATTAATGATTTAAATAATAGTTAGTAGTTGGAAACATTTGCTTTACTTTCCATGGATTATGTAAAATATATCCTGTGTTACTACTGAAGTAAATGCTATTCTGTTTTAGTTCAAACTTATGAATAATATTTCACCAACGTATAAAAAAGCAATTCATACATCATCTACTATTCATTGAAACTAGTAAGACACTTTATCCTAAGTGTTCATTAAAATTTAGTGGCCAAATGCCTAATGATTATTCTCCGCTCGTCTTCTAAATTTCCTGAGCTTCTAGGATATAATTTCGTCGATGATTTTGATGTGGCAACCGAGTGGCTTATAGAGAAATTACATATTTGGGCGGCTCGCTTTATATTCCCGTCGGGTCATCTCTTGCGATATAACAATTGAAAACATTGAATGGCATCTGTATATCTTAACTACTTATAACTTAGTCTCGTCTGCAAAAAAATATAGGAATTCCACTCACGTGCCTCCCTATTAAACGAGACAGTTTAAAAACATTCCATTACCGGTACCTAGGTTCACTGTCGCACAAAATTCTCACATATACCTTACCTTACCTAGCATTAAAGTGTTATCAATTGAATTTAAAGACCTATGCTTGTATTTTTTATGAATATTATCGTGATCCTAGGCATATTCTAGCTCTAAGTGTTTGCTTTGTCAATGAATGTTTTGTTTTTCTAATAATAAAGCTTATTTTGAATTGAATTGAATTTTGAGCATATATAAATAAACCTTGAACCATTCTACAGTTTTGCTTAATTTTTGCAGTCGACAGCTTATGTGTACGGTCCTAAGTATACTGCTGAATAGAAGACCCTAAAATAATACACTAGTGAACAAATGTCACGCATATAATGTTATGCATATAGCATTATAGTATGGCAATTTTATATGCGAGGTGATTCAACGAATTTAGGAGAACGAAAGTTGGTTTAAAATTATCCTTCGCATCTCCGCCATCCCCCATTACACTTTGTAGTATACAACTTTTTCCCAATCGGTACAATTTTTAAAGAAGTTATCTAAAAACATGGTGATTCAGCCGACCCTGGCTAGCCGCTCGAGCTCATCGCCTTGATGCGTCATTACAATTTTGTACCGGTCGGTGACAAGCAAGAATCCGTAAATCGGTTCTTTCTTTTGGTTTTAAGAAGAAAAATGCCTAGAAATCGTATTTCTAGTATAGTGAAGTGGTAGTGATACGTCTTGCTCGCAAAGGAGGCGAAAAAAGGAGGCAATATTCATCGGAAGAAGCGAATTAGGGGGTGAGTCCATATAAGATTATATGCCAAAATTTCAAATATACATAAATACCTGGTTATCTTAAATATATAAAAACAGAATCTCTCGTATAAAAGCAAACTAAATGTGTATAATACTAAACTGTAGTAT
>JAEQML010074164.1:0-14537 GCA_016904865.1 Pissodes strobi | reverse complement strand
GGACTTAATATCATTAGGGTCATTCGAAAGTGAGCAAAGAGGTCTAGAGTTAAGGATTGGCTCTATCTGGGTTAATATAGTGTAGAATTCTTCAAAAGTGATGTTGGCAGTGCCGACAAGTCTTTTAATGTGCTTTCCCATACTCCACCCCAATGTGGGCTACGTGAAGGAATGAATTTAAATTCTGCTACGGTTTTTGATAAATACTCTATGATATCATTAGAGTTCTCTTTATTTTTGAAAAATTCTTCCACTTCCTTGATCTGATTTTTTCCTCTTAAGAAGTTAGTAGCATTATCGCTAAAGAGCGAGGGGTTTCCTCTTCGAGAAATAAGTCTTTTAAGAGTCATAATAAATGCATCTGTTGTTAGGCTAGTGATAAGTTCGATATGTATTGCTTTGGTAGCCATACAAATGAAAACAGCTATATGAGCTTTTGTGAGAGGTGCCTTCCTTAATTTGCAGGACTTTAGGAGAAAAGGGGCACCGTATCAATACCAGTACTAACAAAGGGACGAGAGATTTCTACCCTGCCTTTTGGTAGACATTATTTGCTGAGCAGGCTGTGCTCTGAATCGAAAGCAAGTGACACATTTTCGAATAATGTTCTTCGTTTCACGAAGTCCATTCAGAGGCCAATATTTTGATCTGAAATTTGACAATACAGTTTCAGTTCCTGCATGTCCCCACCGTTCATGTTCTTGTTTCAATCTCATTGCAACTACCAAGTTGTGAGAGGGAAGTAAAATGGGATGTTTTTGCTCAAAAGCAATTTTAGCGTTTTCTAATCTTCCTCCTACCCGAATAATTCTATTCTCATCAATTTGAAGTTTAAGACTGAGAAGATTTTTATTACTTATTGGGCGTGCATTTATAAGTTGAACTCGTTCTTTAAGGAAATATTTAGCTTGCAAAACTTGAACAATCAAAGTTAAAGAACTCGTTAATTCTTGTACAGAAAGAGGACCTATATATTTTCGGTCGGGTGAGATGAATTATGAATGAATCTGAAGATATATGCAACCGTTCGTTGAAGAGGGAGAAACTTAGAGAATAGTTCATTCCAAAAATAAGGGGGGGGGCTCTATTTTGAGGAGGCAGTGTGCCACGCCCTTGAAAAAGACCTGACTGATTTCTATTACCAGTATTGAGAGGGTGCCTATTTATAGGCTGACTATTTTGATTACCTTGGGCTGCTGAGTTTTGATTATTCAAACCATTATCTTGAAAAGGGGGAGCACCTTGGCGATTAAAACCATTTTGAGGTGAGTATACTTGAGAGTTATGTAAAAAGGTATGATGTTTTTGAGAGCACAAAGAACATACTTCAGTTGAGGTACATTGACTTCTCGAGTGACTAGTACCGAGACAGTTGAAGCAAAGTTTTTTACTTTGAACAAAATTCTGCTTCTCAGACAAGTTTAACTTTCTAAATTTTTCACAAATATATATTTTATGAGAGTTTGAATTACAGAACCTGCAAAGAGATGTTTTATCTTGTAGCTTTACTGAATCCTGCGGATTATTAGCATGTAACGAGACTCCTTTTGGAGATTGTTTCTGAGTACTTTCTACAGATGACAAATTTTCTAGTATAGTACACCTTTTGTGTAAGAAATCAAGAAATTGAGCAAGATTTGGCAACATGTCTCCCATCTCGCTCTGTCTCAAAGGCTTTACAAGTGCCAAAATCTATTTTTTTCTTAAATAAGTAAATTAAGAGAAATTCCCAGAGTTCTTCGTAAGAGTAATCAAGATTGTTAATTAAATCAAGATTTTTCTTTAGATCGGTTACAAATTGTCTTAAATTAGGACCAGTACATTTGAGATCAGAGGCTATTTCTAATAGCGAAATGAAATGATAATCCTACTAACACCACTTAAATTATACATTTTGGTCATCGTCGTTACTAATTTTTTGTTGAAAATATCTCGACAACGAAAAAAGATGGAATCATTATTAAAGCAGCATTGAACTAGAAATTAAATAGCATACAACTTTTCCATTAAACCTATTTTCTAGCACTTATAGTTTTCAAGTTCCCAATCCTGTAATGAGTGAAAAAGTACACATTACCGCCCCCGAGTAACGAAAATTATTAACGAAATTGGCATTTGCTGACAAATACATAAAACCAATAACCCAAAAACAGATGTGTAGTTTTTCATTGAACAATAATAATTTTGGTTTACTTCAAAGCCCAACTAACGGGCCTGCTAAGAATCGATTTTTATAGAAGGACGTAAAATCCAGTGACTGATATATATTTCCTCAAACTTATGAAATTTTATTATAGAAAAATATTCTAAAAAAATATATCAGAATAACTGCATCAGATTATTAAGAGAGATAAATATTTACATTTAAACTCAATTATGGGCAACCATGTATTAAAAAATTAAATGCACGTTTAAATAAAATAGTTCTTGTGTTAACACCGCAATTTATAACTGTAAATACACAGGATGTTTCAATATTACACGGCATACTTAAGCAAGTGATTCGCTAACTCGAAATGTTTCTGTGAGTATTTTTACTTAAAAAATTACCTGATTTACTAGCTAAAATTTGAGGCCGTGGTACTTAATGTTGAAAACCCAAAATTTTCATACTGACAAATACTGTCCCTTTCTTTAAACCTTTATTTACTTTAAAGAACTTAAAAACTTTGTTTTTAATTTTCTTTGTAAAAATTGCCTCCAGCGTAAGTGCAAGACTTGCAAGAGTCTTGCAGCAAGACCAAGACCAAGACTAGACCCTGCAAGACCAAGACCAAGACCACTTATTAGACTGCAAGACCAAGACTACATATGCAAGACCAAGACCAAGACTAACCCGGTCTTGGTCTTGCATTTGCTCATCACTAGAATATTTTTGCTTAATAAAATTATGAGATCAAGCGACTTTTCAGCGAGAAATGCAAGAAAATTCTTTGTTGATGTAAACATGCATTTTGTTCAGAAACTTGATAAATAATGCAAAATGTATATACAAGGTTTGCTGTTTAAATCCCTAGAGCATGCGATAAATAAAAAATGACATACGAATAATTTTAAACCGTAGTTTATTGTGATTAGGGCACTAAATAAATACACACGAAATTTACACCTAGAGTAAAATGATTTAAATTATTTATTGTTACCTATTATGTAATATCTCGACATTTTAAACACTCTTTAAAAATTTTACTCATACTTAAATGTGTGTAAAAAAATATGTAGGTACTTCAGATTTTAGATATTATGTATGTGCTGCATAATTCACCCAATCCATCAGCTATTGATAGGGGGTTGATTATAGCGAAACTTTGCTTAGATTAGAGTTACAATTTTTTCCGAAAACCACATGCTTATGAGCATTATGCATTAAAGAAGGAAAATATGTTGTACTTGGTGTAGTTCAATTTTTCAAATATTAGACCGACCGTTTTCGGCCAGCCACCAGGAGGGTCTTAGTCATATAGTGTTAACAATAATAATTAGTCCCGTCTTAAGAGGCACCTGCTTGGTCTTTTAATGATTTTTGGAATACAATATATAAACGATAGAACGTTTTACCACATATTACAATACAGATGCGTAAGCAAGCGGCCACGCCGATTTCAAGTCCGTTCGAGACTATGCCTCTCGAGGAGTCGGCCCTTGTCGCATAGTAGGGAGGTCTGCCCCTGGTTGTGCGTGTGGTATAGCACGGCCGATCCACTATAGTACGCATGCCTATATTTTAAAGCGTGCATGCCACAAATATGTTTACTTGTATTGTTCCAGCAGAAGCAGTGAACAAAGGCACTTTTTGGTTCTCCAAAAGATCGTGCCAGGTAAGTTAACTCATAACAATTTCAAAATTTATTGCTTTCTTAATTAAAGTCATATTATATCGATTTATTCTTCGCAACTTTTGAGAGCCTTGGCCATTTGTATTATATCTAACTATCACATTTATTGGGCAATACCATTAAAATCCAGAATAATTAATTTTTCGATGTCTAGGTCTGAGCTCTGGGCTAAAAGAAATATTGCATATTATACATATGCGAAAGTCTTTTCGAGAAAAAGTGGGTGTCTGCATCAGAAATGAAACGACTTTATAATCTTTCATGACCCAAAACGGTCGTTGGATGATGTTATTGAGGGACCTCCTAAAACATTTATTTACCGGTACATAGAAATGGACAATTTATTATTATTGAATTACACAGTATGTCCCAAATATATCAAATAAAAGCGCGTTGTACTTTACACAAAAAAAGAGAACGCAAGACGCTTTTATTTGAAAACTTGACTCTATTATACATAGAACGAAAAAAAATTATGTTTTCTGTTGGAATTAACTTATTTTTAACGTTTTAGGTCTTTTCCTATTAATTGAATGAAAAATTTTGAACTGAAGCTTCTTTGGCGAGGGTAATGTCAGAAAAAATTAAACGCTTATCAAAGTGAAACGCGTATCAAAGTTGAAACGGTTATCAAAGTTGAAACGGTTATCAAAGTGAAACGGCCCTTTAATTAAGCATGTTCTAGTATAGCTAGAGGGTTGAAATTATCAGGACATGTAGCCGGGGTAAGAGGATTCTAGACGAAAACTGGACCCCGTACCCCCTCCTTTCGACCAGGAGAGGGGGAGAAGAAAAACTAAAATAATTAATTTCGGGAGAACAGCAAGAGCTACGGGGTCGAAATTTTTTATGGTGGGTGCGCCTCATGGGAGGTTACCTTTGACCATATCGGGGGACCGGGGCTCTAATCTAATGGGGATTATGGAGGAAACACCGTTTTTTTGCCGCTATCTCTGTAACGGAGTCTCAGATCGAAAATCTGACAAGCGATGACCCCGTGCCACGGGGTCATCAGTGGGGGGAATTATACACCCGCCTCCCTGGACACCCACAAATTTTCGAAAAATGGGAAAAAATTGAAAAAAACGTAAAAAATTGTTAGGAAAGTTAAAGTGTGGCAAGTATAACTGGAACAGCGGAAGGAATGCGGACAAAAAATTGGCGATGTTGTCGAGTAACTTTAATATTTTTTGAGAATATTTATACCTATTATTTAGATAAACACATAATTTAATATACTCATTAACTCATTGAAAATAACTGGAAACTGGAACTTTACTTTACTTCAACTTTAATTCATAATCTATTTTACACATTATCAATTTAAATAAATTTGCGACATTTATATCTATTTGCACGATACATCCGGCAACAGGTGCGTCAAGTTCCCCTCGTCCTCGTGACAAAGTGCATCAAGGCGATTGGCTGCAAGCCATTTTTCCTCTCTTCGAAAATATTAAAAAAATAGAAACGCGAGTTTCGGCGAAGGAATTCAGCTACGTGGTCGGGGATAGCAAAACAGGGAAGAAGAATAATGCTTTATGAAAAAAAAACAAATATATTTGAAAAACTGGGAGAAAAATTGAAAAAAAAAACGTAAAAAAATTTTCGGAAAGATAATAAAAGTATTATAAAACGAAATAAGAAAAAAATTATAAAAAGGTTAATAATAATTTGTATTATAAAACAATCATATTGTTCATATATTTAGATGAAACATCATTAAAATCAAATTTATATTTTCATTCAACCCGAGATGTAATTATCGGATTTGAGAACATAGGTAATCAAACAAAATAATGTGATACATCAATACAATGAATAGCGTACTTTTTTATTAATACGTAATTTAAGGTCTGTGATATACGTTGCACAACATATAACAATATAATTGTTAAAAAATTATCAGAGGTGGGATTACACATTCAGGGACTTGTTACGGATATGGGATCTAATTCTATGCAATTATCTAGTCTTTCACAAGTTACTCCAGATAATCCAGAATTTAATTTAAGTGATTTTAAATTAACTTATCATTTCGGCTCTTCTTATTTGGAAAAAGAGACAGAAGAACGTTCTAGAACTTCATCGAAACATTATATACTGAGGAGAAAAAGCGGCCATTAGATACGCACCTAAGCTCACTATAGTCAATATTAAATATTTTTAAAATTTATTGGTGCGCCTAATCTTTTTTGTAAGACAACTCGAATTTATAAATGCATTGGTGCAGGCAGCGTGAGTCCGCCAATCCAACTTTGAATCACTGATTTGCCGTTGTTCCGCATCCGTATTGTATTAATCTGTGGTTTTACAATGTCCTTGAGACGGGACCAATTTATCAAATAAATTGTTGCCTATTATCCCACCTCAGGTCTTTGAATACGTCTGCTTTGGCCTCTGGACCCAGGGTGTAAATAGCACAGCATAAACATGAATGCTTCACAACAATATAGAACATATCTACAACGGGACTAATTGTTAACAATATTTGACTCATCCTCTAGATCGCCTGTTAGGGTCGAAAGCGCTCGGCCTAATAATTTAAAAACACAAAGGACAAAATTTTGTCCTGTTTCAATATTATTGGTGTAGACCAACAAACCATTCTTTAATTATGCATTAATTTCGGATAATTATATTTCTATAAAATGTTATCGAAGCTGCATAATAGATCCTGTAGGTCCTTTTGTTCTGGTCTATTTATCTGAAACAAATAAAACATCTTTATTTATTGCATGCACTATTTCAACAGAACTTTTCCGCTGGACACTAAGTTTGTTTTAAATTACTTGCAAGCAAATAAATAAACATAAAGTAGATTAAAGTAAATAACTAGACATTATAGCAATGAACCATATAACTTAAACTACGCTGGGACATATCTAGAGGAGTAATGACTCAAGGCTAATTAAAATGGTCTGAGAAAAAACCCCTAACAACAAAGACCACTTGGGCGCCCCAAACTTCGATGGCGAGATAATATCCGCAAGGACCTTCAAACCCTGGGGGTGCTCAACTGGGAAGAAGCCACTCAGGATCGGAGAGAATGGAGGAGAATTGTTGAGGCGGCCAAGACCCACCCCGGGTTGTAGAGCCATGGATGGATGGACGCTAAGAAATGAATCACAAATAGTCGATTGTTTATATAATAATATTAATCACCAATATCACAAATTAAATAGTTTAGCAATAAGAGCGTTCCTCATGATTTAAAAAGTATGGATTACACTATTTGTCAAAAAATTACACTTAAACTAGACCTGGCAATATAAAACAAAAACTGCTAAATAAGATGTTCGAAGCTTTTCGTTATTTAAATAGGACAATCTGCATTAGCTAAATGAGAGAGGGGTCCAGAATCTGACTTCTTCCTCGATCATAAGGCACCTATTTCGTAATTTCCAGCATCTAGAAATATGTGAATTGTCCCAACATTTTACTTCTACTCTGAACTTTCTGAATTTTCACTTTCCATTGCCAATTCCCTGCCAAGCTGGCTTAGGGGCAGCTGGTTTGTAGATTGGCTTTGATGCACCTGTGTTTTGTATTTTGGTTAACTTTAAGAAAGTATATCGGACAATCAGTACTGATTGATTTTATTATTTCTTTACGGCAAAAAGTGGCAATGTCCATTCTACTGGCACTGCTGATTGTTATGCATTTTCTCCGATATTCCCATGATATGTTTACGTCTAAGATGACTTTGACGTTTTGCAACAGGGTTCTTAGGGGTTTAGTTCTTGCACTATGTGACATAATTGAATGTCCTCGTCCAAATCTCGAAGGGCATGTGCTTGAGTTTTCTGACTCGCGGCATCTGAGAGGCATTGAGATTGATCCGTTTCTAAATTTTCCTAACCCCAACTCCAGTACACTATTTTCCCGCGAAAACACGGTATGAGTGATTTAAAAAGCCGTAGTACTCTTTCCAAGCCGACACATGCCAAATCCGGCCCGTACTCTGAGACAGTCAACCATGGAATAATAATAAAAAATATTTTCAAAGTCGACCACAAGTGCAATGAAGAACTTAGAAATATTCTACATCTTCGGAGAACACCTACATATTAACTAAATAATTTTTTAGTTTTCGAGAGTCTTGGCATCTCATGGGTATCGAACTCAGGACATCAAAATGAAAATCAGATTTAATAACCTCTAACCGAATGCATAACGAATAAACGTTTAGATGTTGATTCCATGTCAAGGCTTAGCAAAAAATTCTTGGTTATTGTATCAACTTGCTAGGAAATAATCGGGGAATATTAAAAATTTGTTGGCTAAGCTTATAAATATTATAACATGCTTTTACAATAGTAACAGAAATAATAATATAATTACCACAATTGGCGAAAGTAACATTTTATCAGACTGTATATAAAATCTGTAGAAAGCAAGCTTTTTTTAGCCCTGCCTGATTTATAAAAATACTACTCAAAAATCAGATGTTATGAAGAACATTATTGAAATACGAGATAGAATAGGAATATACAGGGGGTCATTTTTTATCTAAATATGTGGTGTAACGTTATGTTTTCATATTAGTAATAACGGTAATTTATTTTAACAAAAATACCTAGAAAATGTTTTGAATCAAGGATATTAAATATCATACCCTCGCAAAACGACACAAATAAGTACAAAGTTCAAAAATATCAATTAGACAAGGTTTAGGTCAATGCTGATCTTCATGGATTTAGACAAGATCTCGACTAATGCTAATCATCTTAAAGGATTTAGAAAAGGTTTCAGTTAATACTGACCATCTTCAAGAAAAGTTAAATAAATTGAAAATAAAGTTAGATTAAATATACTAAAAATTTAAGTTAAATTAATCTCTGAGACAACTGACTCCAAATACTAGCCATGAACACCGCATCGAGCCGAATCACCGGAATGGACGTTGCTTTGATTTTACGCACCAGAGCAAGGGGGTTAAACTCGCACTGAGTATGATCCTTTAGAGACACTAAAAACACAATTTTTAAGCATAAAACATTTAATTTTAAAGAAGTAAGTTTCAATCAAATTAGAGACATAATTAATAATGTAAAAAACAAACATAGCCCAGACACATATGGTTTAAACATTAAAATTATTAAGCATTTAAAAAATTTTCTAATCTCACCCTTAACAAAATTAATTAACGAATGCATTAAAAAAACGTATTTCCTTCTGTCTTAAAAAAACAATCATTACACCAGTCCATAAAAAAAGGGGATATAAATGACATATTATCTAACTATCGTCCAATAGCTCTTCTGCCTATCCTGTCAAAAATTTTCGAAAAATGTATTGTAAAGTAAATGATTGAATTTCTAGAAACAAATAAACTACTTTCTTGTTGTCAATTTGACTTTAGGGAACGGAAAAACACGGTTATGGGCATACATGGCCTTCTATCTGGTGTGATGGATTCATTCGAAAGTCTTGAGTATAACGCTGTCCTCTTTTATGATTTAAGTAAAGCATTCGACTGTGTCTCTCATAATCTCCTTCTGAAAAACTTTCATATTATAAATTCAGTAATAATAGTATGAAACTCTTAGAATCGTATCTTACAGATCGAGTACAAGTGGTGAGAGATTGCTAGTTTTGGCCGGTGGAGAGAGTGATGGACACTGGTGTGCCACAGGGCTCAGTGCTGGGTCCTTTACTGTTCCTGATCTTTATAAATGACTTACCATCAGCAGTACCCAATGTCCGATTCACTATCTTTGCTGATGACACAACTCTCTCGGTATCAGGGGAGGAGATTGAGGGGGGTGGAGGAAAGATTGGGGGAGGCGCAGTCGACAGCAACTGACTGGTTTGGTGCCAATGGACTTCTGCTCAATCAGGACAAAACAAATAAAATTATCTTTGCACTTCGAGAGGGTGCTAATGCTGAGGACAACTTAAAAGGGATCCGTTTCCTGGGTGTGCAGCTGGACTGCAAGTTGAAGTGGAACAACCATGTGGATAACGTCGTTGGCAGGCTTCGAGGGAGTGTATTTGTCTTGTGGGGTGTATGAATGTGTGTCAGAGCCCACAATGAGGATGGTATACTTTGCCATTTTCCATTCGGTGATGTCCTATGTGTTCCTAGCATGGGGCCGTTCGAGCCAGGTAGTCCGGGTTTTTGGTCTGCGAAGAAGGGCAGTTCGGTTGATTGTGGGACTGGGCTAGAGAGAGGACTGTAGACAGGCATTCAGGCGACTACAAATCCTTACTTTTCCATCTCAGTACATTCTTGAATGCCTGTTGCATGTAAACAAACTAGCAATCTCTCGCAACTCATGGTGACATGCGTGAGTACGGCACAAGGGGTAGAGATGCCTTAGTTCCAACGTATTGCAGATTGAGAAGGTGTCAGAGTCGACCAGACTTCATTGCAATAAAATTTTTCAATAAGTTACCTAATAATATCAAACGACAAACGTTCAAACATTCAAAAATAGTGCCAGATCACTGCTTATCTCTAGCGCCTTCAATAGTGTGGAAGAATTTTTAAATTGTAATTTTTAAACCTTACAAATTAGACTGTCTGTTTGGATGTATATTTGTGTCCTTATATCTACATGTACTTAACTGTGTGTATTTTATCAATAATTGTTTTTTTTACCTTATTAGCATTGTTTTATTGTATAATTGTATTGACTTGTGTAAGCATTTTATTTGTATTGACATTAATAAATTATCTTATCTTATCTTATCTTATCTTATCTGACTTGGACGAGTAATTTTTTGATGTTTTTTTTTGGAATTGTAATTTTTATGTTCGTGATTATTTTAAAGTCAATTCAAAATTATTAAGCTTCCGTTTTTTCTTTCTAGACTCGGCTTTGTTACTTTGTACCAAGGTGACAGTTTTTCTTTTTTACAAAATGGCAAAAATGAAACAAAGTACTTTCAGAATATTTTCATATTAATATGTGAATAAAAATATTTCAAAGATGCATGTTTCTGTATGCTTGTGAAAGTTAAACCATAGAAAATATTTTAATTATTGGGTTTTAAAATAATATTCAGCGTTGCGAACATTCAAAATAAAAAAAAACACACACACATATGAATGAATGAATGAAAAATATTTTTTCATTTGTTTTATGACGCACTACCACTCGCGTACCAAACATTACGGAGCGCGGGAGGATGTAGGCCCTTTTAACCGTAAAATTGAGCAGCAATGATGTCATATAATAATAAATTCTTTTGACACTGTCGATGTCACGCAACTATTTTAACCATTTTACTCGGTGTCAATTATGCACTTGGTTTTTTTGGTTGCATATGATTTTTTCTTTCCTTTAGCAGACAAATAGAAATTTTATAAGTTTAATTTTTTTCTAGTGCGTTACATTATGCTTTGTAAACAAAAAATTCCATTGTTGGACAATAAAGTTTGTGATTGTCTGTTTGATACTTGATAAAATTATACTGTGTAAAATGTTTTAAACTAATATAAAAATAGAAAAATATTTAAATTATGTTTTATAAATTGAATAAGCATAAAACCCCTTGCCATAGCTACTTGTCAGAAATTCATTAAGTTGTTACAAATAATATTTGGATGACAGCAACATTATCTTTCCTTCAAACTTTTATAATGGGGTATCACACTAATTAAATTAAAATTAGCCAACTGTTTTTTAAAAGTCTCTACGTAAACCGAAATATTGAATAATTTTTAATATCGTAAATAGTAAAAACAAATAAAGAAAAAATCATTAAAATGAACGAATTGTTTTTCTTAAGGAATAATTAAATAAAGTGATTAGAAAATTGAAAAATGTGAAGTGTAATATGCGAAGTAAGGGACTAGAGCAATAACTTGTTCTGATTAAGTTAGGGCGTGGCCCTTAAGTTGAAATAAAGGAGTAGAAACTTAACAATATTCATAGACCGGTACTAAAAACTAAAACACAGGAAGCTAATATACATAACATTTTACACATCGAGCTACTTCTAACGACCGATAGTTAGGCTAGGTCTATTCTATAAATATAATTTACCTGACCCAATTGTCTATTTGATATATAATTATCTTCTGTGTATAAGATGTAAATGAGTTATATACATTTAATGATACTTTTGACCTTGAATGTGGTTATTTTGCATATAATAAGGTACAGTGTATGGCTGTTCATTTCAAATTACCGTACCACAAATTCTGGTTCATCCCAAAATGTTGAATTTGCGCTTAATGGTTGTTGCTGATTGGCTGTCGCGTCATTTTGAACATTCTGGTTTGGTATCAAGGGCGCGATTTCTGGTTGTGGTTCAGATAAATCTTGAGGTATTTCAGAGCCAGGAGCGCTGGGACTATCACTCTAAAAATAAATACATTTAGTAAACCTAAGAGCAGTTATGAAGTTCTAAAAGAAATTGCAAATAATTGCCGTGAGAAAATGAAAACAAAACTAGAACATTTTAACCTTGCTTCAATATTGTTATAACAGTCACTGCAATAAGAACGTAACTAAGCTGCTGGACAATTCAATGGGACCAAGCAAATGTTTAGACTAACTTGGGAGGCAAATATTTTGCGAACAAATAGATATCCATGCCTGGTTTGCAGAATTTAAATAAGAATTTAATTCCGAACGCCCATGTTTGGTCGGATATATTTAAGTTTGAAAAATCTTACTGTGTACAGGGTGTAAAAAGAAAGAGTGAATCGTAGCCAAAATCTCTAAGTATCGGGTTTCCACACACAAAAAGTTGTTTAAGTATAACTTTGTTATGTTTACTTGTTTACAAGAAAAACCTGATTTCTACTATATTTCAGTTTTTGTAAGAGCCAATTTTGTAGATGATTATAACAACCTAAGTCTACCTATTTTGCAATGAATACATCTTTATTTTGTGGTGACCAGTGGCGTACATAATCGGCAGGTGTCCATACACTAGTTGCTGAATCATTTCAATTTAGTTTTTGATGTTATTGTTTTACTGAAGCGGAAATATTTGCATACGCAAGCAGAAATGCTTGGTTTTCAAGATATAGGGTGCTAGATCATTTTTAGTTCCATGTTAATTTTTGTTCTCAATTTTATTAGAGAAACAATGTTTTTACATTTGAAACGCGCCCTGTATACTTAGTTGTACCGGCCGATGTTTTTTTAATTGTTGTTAATATCCTTTAAAAAAGTGTATTTTTGGTGACTCCATTATCCACAAAACAACGTATCTTTGAACAATCATTTGTCGCCTGGGTAACATTGCATTAGATTACCATGATAACACTGTTCTTAATTATACAAATAATAAGTGACCTAATTACTCTTTATAAATAGCACGACTGACACCAAGCAAATGCGACAATATTTTAAGAATAAACTAATTTGAAAATTAACTTAGATTCTCAGACTATTATTAAGTTTGAGTTTTCACTTAAAGAATGATCATTTTATAGTATTTTCTGCGTTTAGAGCATTTTGTGCGCCACATGTACGCGACTTTTGCCGCAACATCATCTGAAGTGGCAAGCGTGGGTAGCTATACATACAAGATGGATTGAAGAACGGCAAAACTATTTTTGCGATGAGCCAAGGTTTAACCTCATCCAATCATATGGACGATTCTTGTTTGGAGGCATCGTGGGAAAAGATAGACAGAGGAAATTATGGCTCCTCAAGTAGCCCTTGGCGGAGCTGATATTAACGTCTCGGAAGGAAATTTATAGGGATGAAATTTTAAACATCATGTTGGCCATTTTTATATTTTAAGCTGGATTTTCTCGGGTTGAGAACAACGCAAGACCACACAGGGATCGTAATGTTCAGAAGTTTCTAGAGGGAACCAATATTAAAGAAGTAAAATTGCCTCGAAAATCTCCCGACTTAAACAAAATCGAGCATGTGTGGTCTTCTTTAAAGTTGTACGTAAAGTTGTACAATCAAGAGAAAATCCGTTTCAGATGTTGGGAGAATTTACCGCAGCAATACGGAGGAATGGGAACATATATCACAACAATTTATTAATAATAATAAGATCAGGAGGTTTCCAACCTTCTGGGAGGAAACACAAGGTATTTATTTTTCCATTAGTCCAATGTTGTTAAACAGTTCAAGCCGACTAAGCATGTAAACGCATCTTTTTACACGAGAACGTCAAAAATACCACGAATATCACTGGTACAACCGGGGTAATTTTTCGGCATTTTGGTTTTTATATGTTGGCCGGTGACATATCCGTATCTTATCAGCATTTTCAAAAACCGATATTTTGTCGCCATTTATCGAATGGCTAACCAAATAATATAAACGACATAAAATCTCTTTTTTGCTAATGGTTCTACTAATAATAATTTTTTTTTTCATTGCGTGGGTTTTGCTTTTAAACAAAACTGATCGGTTAAGCTTTGTTTGTTTCGTTTTGCATATTTGGCGTACTATATTTTTTGTATTATTACTTGTCCTAATTATTGTTGGAAGAATATGTACTTCTAAATCTATGATTTTTCTAATTCTTCTTAACTACGTTGGGGTTTGGAACCTTCGGCAAAATGCACTAAAACAAATCCTGCAAATTGTAGTTTTTTTTATGTTAGTAGGCCTAACTGTATTTTTGCAAGAGCAAAATTTGATAGGTGATTATAACACCCTAGGTTCTACTTCTTTTGCATTGGGTGCTTTTTTATTATTTGGAGGTGACCAGTGGCGTACATATAATCGGTAGGTATACATTCACGAGTTGCTGATTCATTTTCATTTA